>CAWUFW010021926.1:0-108211 GCA_963921515.1 Calotriton arnoldi
GCACTGTCACTGCACCATACCTGTCCAGTGCATGTCACTGCACACTATGGGGGTGACAACTACTCAGTGAGCCTGCTAGCCAGTGGCGTGCAGACTTTCAGCCTTGCTAGTCAGACAAAATGCACATTCAGAAAGGCAGTGCACAGAACACTCACCTGCTCCCCTGGTGTCCCATACAGCTTGCTGTACTGTGGAAGTAGGCTGTCCAGCAGGGCCTGGTTCTCCTCAAGGCTGAAGGCTGGGGCTCTCTCCACAGTACGTGCCATTGCAGGGTCCAGAGGGGGCAGAGACAGCAGCAGTGCAGTGGCAGATGTCGTCCTGGAGCATGTAGTGCAGGCAAGTGAGCTCTCAGGGGAACAGCCAGCAATATATATGTGCTGCAGAGGCAGATACTGTCCCATGTGTCCAAAGTGATAGGTCCAAGTCATTTGCATCTTCTGAATCTGGCCAATCCATGGAATAGCAGCACCAATACACGCCCACAGCATCCTTCAAATCTTCAACTTCATGACATACATGATTTTGCAACATTGTTGTGGGTGACCAACTGAATTTCCAGCAACCGACTCGTTCGAATTTCGAAAACGCGTCTGTTGCCAGGCTAGGCCATTGACAATGGGTGCGCACCGATCGGTCCATTGCTGTTCAACGCGCATAGGGGTACAACGCGTACCCGCACACATTGAATGCAATGGGCCGGCCGGGTGCACCGATCGGTCCATTGCGGTACAACGTGTACAGGGGTACAACGCGCACCCGCACACATTGAATGCAATGGGCCGGCCGGGTGCACCGATCGGTCCATTGCGGTACAACGCGTACAGGGGTACAACGCGTACCCGCACACATTGAATGCAATGGGCCGGCCGGGTGCACCGATCGATCCATTGCTGTTCAACGCGTACAGGGGTACAACGCGTACCCGCACACATTGAATGCAATGGGCCGGCCGGGTGCACCGATCGGTCCATTGCGGTACAACGCGTACAGGGGTACAACGCGTACCCGCACACATTGAATGCAATGGGCCGGCCGGGTGCACCGATCGGTCCATTGCGGTACTACACGCGTACAGGGTACAACGCGTACCCGCACACATTGAATGCAATGGGCCGGCCGGGTGCACCGATCGATCCATTGCTGTTCAACGCGTACAGGGGTACAACGCGTACCCGCACACATTGAATGCAATGGGCCGGCCGGGCGCACCGATCGGTCCATTGCTGTTCAACGCGTACAGGGGTACAACGCGTACCGCGCACATTGAATGCAATGGGCCGGCCGGGTGCACCGATCGGTCCATTGCGGTACAACGCGTACAGGGTACCACGCGTACCCGCACACATTGAATGCAATGGGCCGGCCGGTGCACCGATCGGTCCATTGCGGTATAACGCGTACAGGGGTACAACGCGTACCCGCACACATTGAATGCAATGGGCCGGCCGGGCACACCGATCGGTCCATTGCTGTTCAACGCGTACAGGGGTACAACGCGTACCCGACACATTGAATGCAATGGGCCGGCCGGGCGCACCGATCGGTCCATTGCTGTTCAACGCATCCCTGTACAGGTGACTGGCATATGTCACCATGCCTGTCTCAGATGAACATATGCCAGCCACAAATAGCTCCCAGGGAGTGAGGGGCACACCTACAACACCACAGCCTGTCCAAACTGTATCATAAGGCATGTAAGGCTGCATTTCCTATTGTGTGTATGTTGGTGTACATGTTGTCCTGTGGGTGTCACCTGGGGGCAGCCACCCCCAGGCTGTGCACGTGTTCATGGGGACAGGATCCTGGGTGTTACGTGTACATGACCACTGTGATGTGCAACTGTTCATATCTGAGCATGTGCCATGGTCACATTTCACGGTGGTGTATGTGTATGTCATGTCACATACCCCGTGAGTCCCATGTGGGACGGTATGTTTGAGCCAGGGTGACCCAGTGGCACAATAGTGATGGTCCTCCATAGTCTGTGTGCATGTAGTGTTTACAATGTCTCTGATTTCATGTGCACAATGGGAGACAGTCTCCACATTCACGTTGTGTGTGCATGGACTTTGATGTTGTGCGTGTGTGTGTCACAGACGTCCATGTCTGTCCTGCAGAGGCAAGTGGAACCACTACCTGTGGGGGTCATGGTTGTTTTGCTGTGGTGTATACATGATACTCCATGTAATGCCAGTGTCCATGTGGCAATACAGGGTCCCTGGGAATGTACCTGTCGTTGAGCTGTGATGCCTGGGGCACATCTGTCCTCACATGTCACTGTGGGGGGTGATTGTGACATGGCAGCAGGAGATGGGAACTGTGACACGGCCTCATGATATCCAATGGGCCAACCTGGGACTTATTGATGCCACTTGTTGAACCGTGATGACAGATGTTGGCCATGTATGTACCATACATGTCCTTACGGAACTGCACACTTCATGTAGTTGTGCCTCATAATGATGTATGATGTGATATTGAGTGTGTTCAATGCCGCATATGTGGGGTGACTGACAATCTTGCTTTCTTCTCCTCTGCACTGCAGGGCTCCTGCTGTCCATAGACCATTCCCAGACCTGGCAACGATGGTGGAACGGGACAGCATCCGACGGTCACCGCTTCACCAGGCAGCTGATTGAGGATTTGGCAGTGCAGTTGGCCCCACATTTGCAGCCTGGCTGGCCGTATCCTATAGCGCTGACCCCCAAGGTGAAGGTGATGGCAGCCCTACACTTCTTTGCCAACGGTACCTTTCAACATACTGTGGCGACTGCTGGTGGGATGTCACAGACCATGTTCAGCCGTATGCTCTGCGATGTTTTGGAGGCAATGTTGCTATACCTGAACCGGTACATCTATTTCCCTAGACTGCAACGACTCACTGACGTGAAGAGTGACTTCTATGCCCTGGGGAGGATGCCGCATGTCATTGGCTCCATTGATGGGACACATGTGGCTTTGGTACCACCACAGGCCCAGGAGCAGGCCTACCGTAACTGCAAGCACTACCACTCGGTCAATGCACTGGTGGTGTGTCTTGCAGATATGACCATCTCACACGTGTGTGCCCGTTTACCTGGTTCAGCACACGATGCCTTTGTGATGAGGAGTAGTCGCATCCCCAGGATGATGGCACAGATGCAGAACCAGCGTGCCTGGCTTGTCGGTGTGTACTGACTTTGTGCCATTGTGTGTGATCTGATCTGTAGTATTCCGCCCACTTTTCCAAGTCAGCTAATGTGCACTTGTCTGTCCGTAGGTGACTCGGGATACCCCAACTTGCCGGTGTTGCTGACACCCCTCAGGAACCCTGTGACACCAGCCCAGATGCGCTACAATGAGGCACATGGTCGGACCAGGAGAGTGATTGAGCGGACATTTGGTCTCCTGAAGAGCCACTTCCGCTGCCTCGACAAGACAGGAGGGTCCCTCCCATATGCCCCAGCGAAGGTGTGCAAGATTATCATCGTCTGCTGCATGCTCCACAACCTGGCAGTGCGGAAGGAGTTGCCTCTCATCCAGGATGACAATGACCAACATCCGCCACCTGTGGAGGATCCTGGCCTGGACCACGATGCCAGTGATGATGATGATGATGGTGATGTCCGCACACAGCTCATCACCAACTTCTTTAGCTGAATGTGAGTATCCTGAGGTGTCATGTCAATGATGTGAGTTGGCATGATATGTGTAGGTGGTGCTCTGGTGCTGTTGGAGTGTGTCCATGGGCTACTTGACTGGATGTGTGTAGCGATGTGTGCTTACAGGTGGTCTGTACTCCCCAACAGTGTTGACATGCTAACTTGGTTCTGGGTGGGTATCTTGTAACATGTATTGTGCATGAGTTTTGCTGTTCTGTCCTGTTCTCCATTGCTTTTGACTGTGTGTCATTTCTGTCCTTCACAGGGTACTTTCAGATTCGTTTGGTCAACTGTGTCCACCGACGACGTCATTGTACTTCCAGGGTGGTAGCTGTTGTGTCCCTACAGGTGATGTGCGCCACACCCATGGACTTCCTTCCTTCTACAGTTGTTGACTGTGTGCCCGCTGCCAGGTGGGATTACCTTGCATCTGTAGTGGTTACGACATGTTGCAACTGTGTAATAAACCTGTGCTTCAGTTTGTGATGTGCGTTGTCTGTGGTCACACATTTGACTGCCATTTGCTTACAGCACCTGTGGGCTACTTGACTACAACTGGGAATAGGTGTGGTGTCTGTGCATTGCCCCGTCTTTCCTGGCAACATCAGTGTAGGCAATGAGTCAGATGGCCTAGGTGTGTATGTGTTGTGTAGCCCTGGTGGTGTGTCTCCCTCATATGTGTCACGTTGCCATTACTCACATGCCTGTGTTGTACTTGCTGTTGCAGTTCGCATACACAGTGTAATTTTGCAGTTCATCATCCCCATGACAGCACCCACGTTGGAATCACAACAGAGGCAAGTATGGTGTATTAGTGTGTTTATTGTGATACATTTGTGTGAATAGTGCATAGGATGGTTAGTGCTGTACATTTATATTGCAATCAGAAGTTCCTAGATGAATTGAAAGTCCTGGTAGACAAAATCCCCAGTTTCGGGGCCACAGTTGTCTGAGACATTGGTCCAACTTGTACTCCCCATGTCATGTGTGGGAGTTGTGTTGCCGTCAACAGGGTGAACAGTTTGTGCACAAAGGTGAACATCCAGAACAGGTTCAGGCTTCCTGGGGGTTGCACTTGGCCATCGGCCTCTCACTTGCCCCTCCTCGGACGACCCCTCTTCTTTGGGGGGCCCCTCAAGTACAGGCTGCTGCGGTGCAGGGGACTCTCCGCCAGAGTCATCCTCCCTCCCTGTGGCAGTTGCAGTTGTTTCGGCACCAGATGTTGTTGGCACACAGGGAGGTGTAGACTGGTTGCTGTTCATCTGGCGGAGGCATTGTAATATGTCCCTGTGCACCGCCGTCATCTCTTGCAGTGTGTCCCACTTGGACTCCACGCGGGACATGTGTGAGTCCAAGCGGGCATGATGGGCAGCCTGCTGCTGTTTAATGTCCATGAGGAGCCCCACTACCTGGCTGAGATCTCCGGTGCTGGACTGGTACGCATCGGCTATGCGTGCCAGTTGTGGGTCATCATGCTCACCAGAAACCTCTGCAAGCAGCGACCTCTGTCTCCCACCCCTCCCACCACCCCTGCCGACATGTGCAGTGCGTGCAGTGGCACGCACAGATGACCCTGGTCCCCCTTGGGGGTTGGTGGTGGTGGTGGTGTCCATGGCCCCACGTTGGTCCAGGGTCCCTGTGCTGGTGGTGCTCCTTGTTATGTCCATGTCGGCAGGGATGGTATTTGTGGTGACAGTCGTTGGAGGGGTGGGTGCAGGGGTGCAGCTGGTGGTCCTGCTGGTGCTGCAGCTGGTGGTCCTGCTGGTGCTGCATGTTGACTTGCACCGGAGGTGCCAGGTTGGTCTTCTTCATCCGAGGAGGGCAGAGGCTGTTCGACACCAGTGAGCTCCGTATCCTCTTGAAACTGGGACTGGGACTCCTCAGCGTCTGCTGCTGTGTCCCCATCATCACCTGTTTTTGGGAGACACACACAATGTATGTTATGTTTCTGCAGGCATCAATGGTTGACACACCTGACAGTTGTGACTGTGCCTCTGGGTGTGGGCCTGTACATTGCATTGTCCTAAGTTGTCACAGTCAGGGGTTGATATTGGTGTAGCACATTGTCCTGCATTATTTGGGCATTTCTATGTATTTGTTGGGGTGTGAACATGGTCTGCATTGGTTGTATTTTGTTGACAGCCGGCCCTCCTTCCCACCCAGCCAGTCAGTTATCCCACCATGGACTGTGCTTGCATTGCAGGGAGTGGAAGTTGTCTTTCAAGATGTCAGTCAGTGGTGTCCTGCTGTTGGTTGTTGCACAGTTGCCAGCAGGGCCTTGTGCTCCCACAGCAGTAGCCAGTGTCAGCCATCTTGTGAGTCCTTTTCCACTCCCTGTGATGTGAGCATGGTTGTGAGTGGTGTTGATGGGCAAGTTGTGAGGCTGAGCAATATCTGTGCCTACTACTCCCATCATGCTATTGCTCTCCACCCCCTTCCCAGCATGCCCATGCTTCCTTCCTTTTGACTCTGCTTCCCTGTGGGGTGGGCTGCCTGTGCTGACAGGATGGCTGGGAGTGTTGTCCTGGCAGTTGTTTGGCTAAAAGTCCCAAGAGTGTCCCTGTGCTTCACACAACATAACCCAGGGTGGTGGTTCTTTGTGGGATCTTGAGTTAGGATGTGAGGCATTGCATTCTCCCAGGTGGGTTATGTGGAGTTTGTACTGAGGGGGTGTGTGAGGGGAGGTGCTTGTGACTATGGTCAGTGCTGCAAGTCCTCCTTCCCACCCAGCCAGATATCCCACCATGGAACGTGCTTGCATTGCAGGGAGTGGAAGTTGTCTTTCAAGATGTCAGTCATTGGTGTCCTGCTGTTGGTTGTTGCACAGTTGCCAGCAGGGCCTTGTGATCCCCACAGCAGTAGCCAGTGTCAGCCATCTTGTGAGTCCTTTTCCACTCCCTGTGATGTGAGCATGGTTGTGAGTGGTGTTGATGGGCCAGTTGTGAGGCTGAGCAATATCTGTGCCTACTACTCCCATCATGCTATTGCCTCCACCCCCTTCCCAGCATGCCCATGCTTCCTTCCTTTTGACTCTGCTTCCCTGTGGGGTGGGCTGCCTGTGCTGACAGGATGGCTGGGAGTGTTGTCCTGGCAGTTGTTTGGCTAAAAGTCCCAAGAGTGTCCCTGTGCTTCACACAACATAACCCAGGGTGGTGGTTCTTTGTGGGATCTTGAGTTAGGATGTGAGGCATTGCATTCTCCCAGGTGGGTTATGTGGAGTTTGTGTTGAGGGGTGTGTGAGGGGAGGTGCTTGTGACTATGGTCAGTACTGCAAGTCCTCCTTCCCACCCAGCCAGATATCCCACCATGGAATGTGCTTGCATTGCAGGGAGTGGAAGTTGTCTTTCAAGATGTCAGTCAGTGGTGTCCTGCTGTTGGTTGTTGCACAGTTGCCAGCAGGGCCTTGTGCTCCCCACAGCAGTAGCCAGTGTCAGCCATCTTGTGAGTCCTTTTCCACTCCCTGTGATGTGAGCATGGTTGTGAGTGGTGTTGATGGGCCAGTTGTGAGGCTGAGCAATATCTGTGCCTACTACTCCCATCATGCTATTGCCTCCACCCCCTTCCCAGCATGCCCATGCTTCCCTCCTTTTGACTCTGCTTCCCTGTGGGGTGGGCTGCCTGTGCTGACAGGATGGCTGGGAGTGTTGTCCTGGCAGTTGTTTGGCTAAAAGTCCCAAGAGTGTCCCTGTGCTTCACACAACATAACCCAGGGTGGTGGTTCTTTGTGGGATCTTGAGTTAGGATGTGAGGCATTGCATTCTCCCAGGTGGGTTATGTGGAGTTTGTGTTGAGGGTGTGTGTGAGGGGAGGTGCTTGTGACTATGGTCAGTGCTGCAAGTCCTCCTTCCCACCCAGCCAGATATCCCACCATGGAACGTGCTTGCATTGCAGGGAGTGGAAGTTGTCTTTCAAGATGTCAGTCAGTGGTGTCCTGCTGTTGGTTGTTGCACAGTTGCCAGCAGGGCTTGTGCTCCCCACAGCAGTAGCCAGTGTCAGCCATCTTGTGAGTCCTTTTCCACTCCCTGTGATGTGAGCATGGTTGTGAGTGGTGTTGATGGGCCAGTTGTGAGGCTGAGCAATATCTGTGCCTACTGCTCCCATCATGCTATTGCCTCCACCCCCCTTCCCAGCATGCCCATGCTTCCTTCCTTTTGACTCTGCTTCCCTGTGGGGTGAGCTGCCTGTGCTGACGGGATGGCTTGGAGTGTTGTCCTGGCAGTTGTTTGGCTAAAAGTCCCAAGAGTGTCCCTGTGCTTCACACAACATAACCCAGGGTGGTGGTTCTTTGTGGGATCTTGAGTTAGGATGTGAGGCATTGCATTCTCCCAGGTGGGTAATGTGGAGTTTGTGTTGAGGGGTGTGTGAGGGGAGGTGCTTGTGACTGTGGACAGTGCTGCAAGTCCTCCTTCCCACCCAGCCAGATATCCCACCATGGAACGTGCTTGCATTGCAGGGAGTGGAAGTTGTCTTTCAAGATGTCAGTCAGTGGTGTCCTGCTGTTGGTTGTTGCACAGTTGCCAGCAGGGCCTTGTGCTCCCCACAGCAGTAGCCAGTGTCAGCCATCTTGTGAGTCCTTTTCCACTCCCTGTGATGTGAGCATGGTTGTGAGTGGTGTTGATGGGCCAGTTGTGAGGAAGAGCAATATCTGTGCCTACTACTCCCATCATGCTATTGCCTCCACCCCCTTCCCAGCATGCCCATGCTTCCTTCCTTTGACTCTGCTTCCCTGTGGGGTGGGCTGCCTGTGCTGACGGGATGGCTGGGAGTGTTGTCCTGGCAGTTGTTTGGCTAAAAGTCCCAAGAGTGTCCCTGTGCTTCACACAACATAACCCAGGGTGGTGGTTCTTTGTGGGATCTTGAGTTAGGATGTGAGGCATTGCATTCTCCCAGGTGGGTTATGTGGAGTTTGTGTTGAGGGGGTGTGTGAGGGGAGGTGCTTGTGACTGTGGTCAGTGCTGCAAGTCCTCCTTCCCACCCAGCCAGATATCCCACCATGGAACGTGCTTGCATTGCAGGGAGTGGAAGTTGTCTTTCAAGATGTCAGTCAGTGGTGTCCTGCTGTTGGTTGTTGCACAGTTGCCAGCAGGGCCTTGTGCTCCCCCAGCAGTAGCCAGTGTCAGCCATCTTGTGAGTCCTTTTCCACTCCCTGTGATGTGCGCATGGTTCATGGTGGTGTTGATGGGACAGTTGTGGGGGTGAGCAATATCTGTGACTACGACTCCCATGATGCTATTGGCTACACTGACTTGCCCAGCATACACAGAATTCCTTTCTTTCAGTGGTCTTCACTGTGTGTTGGTGTTGTAGTGGTGGCTACATGTCTGGATGTGTTTGTTAGTTATATTTGTGCCACTGCCTAGCTGTAGTTGTAGTTGTGTTTGTACATGTGATGACACAGTTAAATGTAACTTTGAGATGGCATGTGTTGTGTTTATCTGACTGACATACACATTTTGGGATGATTCTGTTCTGGTTGCTGTGTAATTGCTAAGAGTGCATGGTTTGACTCTCCCCTTGACAGTGATGTGTGTGTGTATTGTGGAAGAATATTGTGTACATTTGTTGTGTACTCACCAGGCTCTGGGATGTTTTCTAGTCCATAGACGCTCACTGGCGGAAGGATGGCCCGCACCTTCTCCTCCCAGGCCTGAGGTATACTGGCTTGGCAGGAGGGCCACTGCCGGTGTGTTGGCTCAGGAGGTAGTCCTTCTTCAGCAGCTCCCGTACCCTCCTGCGCACGTCATACCACCTGTTCTGGATGTCAGTCTTTGTGCGCAGACATGGTGATTGTGCGTTCACCCTGTTGATGATCCTCTCCCACATCTTTGTTTTCTAGGAGATGGGTGTCTGTTGGACCAGTGCGCCAAACAGCTGTGGCTCTACCCTGAGGATCTCGTCTACCAGGACTTCCAATTCACAATCTAGGAACTTGTGATTCTTCTTTGGGGGCGTGGTGATGGGTGGTGATGGTGAGTGATGTGTGTGTTGGTGTGCAGGTGAAGGTGTGTGAGTGTGTGTTTTGCTGGGTGTATGTGAGGTAGCTATTTGTTGGTGTGCTGATGGTGTGTGGCTTGTGTGAGGGATGAGCTGTGGGTGTGTGGTTGCTGTCTGTTGAGTGCTGGCAGGTGAATAGCATTTGCAAAGGATCATGGTTGGGATTTGTGTCCTTTATATGGGTGGAGTTGTGGGATTGTCTTTGTTCTCTGTCCCCACCCCCCAGTATTTATTGGCTTTGTAATTGCTTGTTTGGCCTTTTTTGTGTGTATTTTCCCTTAGTACTTTCTGTGCATGTTGGAAACGTTCTTGTGACCGAGTCGGACCCTGCAGTTGTCTCGTACGGTCTTCTCCGTTTCGTTCACGCTGTGTTTGTGCAATTTTCTATGCTGCGTACGCGTCGGTCGCGGTGTTTTGTGTTACTTCGGCTCGCAGTTTTGTATGCGTGTCGGTCGTACGGCTTGTCCTCCGTACGACTCGGTCGTGGTTTTCGCGCCTTGCATCGTACTTTGCGGTTTGGAGTTCGCGGGTACGTTTCGGTCGGATTTGTTCCGGGTGGTTGTCGGTCGGTTCGATTCGCGTGTTTTTCCGGCCGGATTGCTGTTTTCCGTGCGGCTCGGTCGTTCGGCTTGGGTTCCGTACGTGTCGGTCGGATTTTGCACGCTTTGCATCGTACTTGGCGTGTCGGGCGCCACAGGTACGTGTCGGTAAGAATTAATTCCGGCTCCGAGTCGGTCGGTGCTTTTTCTGGCCCGAATCGGAATCGACCCCAAAATCTCTCAAGCACAGATACTGCTGGGCTTTTTTCTCCTTGGGCAGGGCAGAGAAGCATCATTTATATAGTATGGCTGGCTAGCACACCTGTCGCCAGTCAATTATGTAAGAATCACCAAGAGAGGGGCTTTGGCCCCAACAACATGTTGGGAGTCAGGACTCAGGAGTACATGCTTTGATTTGGCAGAAGTTGTGTGCTTCCGCACAAAAGTGCTTTCCCTACAGGCCGCTGTGATAATTGTATTTATTTATCCAGTTGCCTGAGCTTCAACTTTCAGGGGCACACACATGACTTTGTAATGGTATTAAAGTGTCTTAGATACCTTGATAATTTATGGTGTTTGTCTTCGGCAGCAGCACAGATGAGAGGAGGGCAGAAACGCGAAATGTATTGCAGTCCCAGCACCCTCCCCTTCCATTATTAACTTTAGACTTCAGAGTGCAGATTTGTTTTTGACAGCAGTATGGGATACCCAGGGCTACACTAATCTACACAGATTTAAGGTCTGGCTTGTCAGCACAACTGTGTGATTAACAAAAAATAACTTTCAGAGCACTACTCCATCCACATAGGTTGTACTACTGAATATCGACACCAACAATATTGTGGTACAAGTATATTGAGGACAGAATATCGAGGGACAAGTATCGAAAGGTAAGTGCATATAGGTAAGTATAGATTTACTATTCCTAACTCCACATCTATGTACCTTGAATATATATATACTGCATAGGTACATAGATGTGGACTTAGTAATAGAAAATCTAGACTTACTTACCTGTCTGTATTTTATTTTCGATATTCTGTCCTCAATAATGTGTCCCATCGATATTGTTGTTTTATTATTCAAGGGGCACACTGTCCACATGTTGGTTCCGCTGAGTACAGGATCTGATTGGGCCGAATTGTGTGCTTTCAATAAAAAGTCTGCTTGTATCACACTTTTTGGCTCGTGTTAAGCTTATACTCGATACTGCAGAACTGAGTTGGTTATGATGGCACACCAAAGATCATGGCTATAGGCTTGATCTGTTTATTATGTCATGTTTGATGAAGGCACAAGGCCTGACATATTTATTGCGAAAAACGATAAGCACTGAAGTGTGGATTGTTGTTACTCTATATTAAAGTTTACCAATAAGTATTTTGTTGCATCTCTTTGAAGACATTGGGGCATATTCTAAAGGAGCTATCGCCGAGTTATCGGCACTTTAACGCATCCAAAGTCGCGCTAAATTTATCGCCCCATTCACAAGCTGGTGCTAACAGCCCATAACACCAGTTTTCCTGCGAAAGCAGTCGCAAAAAACATCGCCACAGATGACCCGGGCAACTAACGCTAATGAGATGCAGAGTAGGCGTTCCCGAGCAAAAAGCCACGACAACACCACAACGCAACATTCTCAACGACCAGCCACATCGGCGATAGGAACACAAAACAGGCGATACGGCGCGTTACCAGCAGGAAATTAACACCTGCTCTGACCTGGTGCAAAGTCGGACGTCAACCTACACAAGAAAAGGGAGCCCAGCCCACAGCCACACCTGAAGAACAACAGATGCCATGGAGCCACTCACCATGCACCCCGGAGCCCTGAGAGGGCAACAACACCCACCGCCACCACCCCCAGGACCGCCACCCCCCCAACGGACCCCCCCGGACCACCACAGAGGCAGCGCAGACAAAGACAGCGGACCTTCAGGAAATGCACAAGCCCCACAGACCTAACACCAGACAATGCCAATGCCCACCACAGTCCCAAAAGGACAACCATCCTCCGCATCCTGAAATCATTGCCCACAGGCTGACGGTACCAACACAGCGGACAACCAACATCCCTCCGCAGACAAAGCTGCTGGCTGTGCTGCACCTGTATCCTCCCAAACAACAACCGCCCGAGTCGGAGGAGTCTCACAGCCAGCCCCATCCAAGTTCCTCACACCTGTCCTGGATGCCCTCACCAGCTAGGGACCCCAGCACCCATACATCCCCCACAATGCGCAGGAACAGCTGGAGACCAAGCAAGGACTATACGCCATAGCTGGATCCCCGCATGTGTCGGGGGCAATCAACTGCACACTTGTCCCACTTGTGCCCCCTGCCAACACCGCACACAATACCCCAAAAGAAAGCACACGCATCCCATCAACGTGCAGGCAATAGTGGACCACAGGGGACTCCTCACCAATGTCATGGCCAACTACCCAGGCAGTGTGCATGATCCCTTCATCTTCCGACAGTCCAACATCAACCAGCGCTTCCAGAATGGCACCCATGGGAATGCACTGCCCATTGGCAAGAACCAAATGAACACACCACGCACCTCAACCCCACAATCATGCAACTCACAACTCTGGCACTGCACACATCACAAAATCACATGCAACATGCCAAACAACATGCCCCCCCACCAGACACGACAGCACAACTTACTGTGGCAACCTTGGTCAGCCATGTACATGAGCCATCGACGGCATGGCACCTCAGCCACACAATACCGGAATGTGGGGAGAGGTGGGAACCAGGCATGTGCGAAGGAGGCAAGTGACCCATGAATGAGAATGTACACAATGCCAAGTGTGGCGGAGATGTGCTGGACAGACTGCAGTATGCAGACCACAGACACAGCCATGTCTACATGCACTGCTGGTGTTTGGAGTGTAGTGGACAGTGGACGCAACCATGTCACCCCAGCCAGTGGGGAAGATCGCAGAAATGTAGCTTGTGACATCCCCCCCTGTAAGCGTGTGCGGAGTGGGCTGGCCCGGCGTACGCCAGGCCAGCGCAGGGGTGTGAATAAAAAGCACATAGCACTGGGCATGGTTCTCTTCCGGAATGCCCAACGCGTCTGCCAGGGCGGCGCCTCCCACCCCGCCACGAGGCCGTAGCCGTGAGCGGTGTGGCCTGCGATCCTGTGCGCCTGCTGCACCCCGGGCCGGTGGTCCCCGGACCCGTCATGCCCGCCCCTGCGCAGCCAGGCCTCACTGCTCACCTGCCGACACCGGCGTGTGTCAAAGAGGGCCCACCACGTGCCGGCGCAAGCTCCAAGCCCGAGGCCCGCGACCTTCGCAGCCTCCTCAGACCATCACGGCCTCCGCGACACAGGCCCGCTTTATTCCTTTTTCGTTGACGTACTCCACCGCTGCCTCGGGCCTACACTACGCTCAAGTAGGTCCCACATTTGGAACTGAGTCTTGATTATGCTATGGCAGAATACACACTTTATGGCAGCATTTATATCACTATACTCCCTTCGATGTGGTGACACCAAATCTGTGCATAACACACAAGATGATGGACGGAATGTTGCACATTGGCAAATATTCACCCCCAGTCACAGATCTGGGTTTAATCCATCGTTATTTTGCTTCACCACGCCACCCCAGTTCAGACATAGCCATATGCAAATCAGTCTTGACCCTGTGCCTCATGGGAACAGTCCAGACGGAACTGCCAAGCCATGTCTTCCCTGGACCGGAATCAAGCATCCTAGGACCGGTTTCGGGCTTTCAGCCCTCATCAGCCAGGATAGCTTGACTCCAGTGGCGTAGTGAGCACGGGACCCACGTCTGGGCATACCCTTCCCACTTAGGGCGAAATGCAAAACACACAAGATGATGGATGGAATGTTGCACATTGGCAAACATTCACCCCCAGTCACAGATCTGGGTTTAATTGTTCTGCATTCTGTCCATCAATTGTTGTTTTTGCATTTGTCACCCCGAGTGGGACGGGTATGCCCAGACGTGGGTCCCATGCTCTCCATGCCACTGGAATCAAGCTATCCTGGCTGAAGAGGGGTGAAACCCCGAAACCGGTCCTAGGATGCTTGTTTCCAGTCCAGGGAGGACCTGGCTTGGCAGTTCGGGCTGGACTGTTCCCATGAGGCACAGGGTCAAGACTGATTTGCATATGGCTGGGTTCAAACTGGAATGGCATGGTGAGCAAAAAACGATGGATTTAGGCCCAGATCTCTGTACTGGGGTGAATGTATGACATTGTTCTGCATTCTGTCCATCAATTGTTGTTTTTGCATTTGTCACCCCGAGTGGGACGGGTATGCCCAGACGTGGGTCCCATGCTCTCCATGCCACTGGAATCAAGCTATCCTGGCTGAAGAGGGGTGAAACCCGAAACCGGTCCTAGGATGCTTGTTTCCAGTCCAGGGAGGACCTGGCTTGGCAGTTCAGGCTGGACTGTTCCCATGAGGCACAGGGTCAAGACTGATTTGCATATGGCTGGGTTCAAACTGGAATGGCATGGTGAGCAAAAAACGATGGATTTAGGCCCAGATCTCTGTACTGGGGTGAATGTATGACATTGTTCTGCATTCTGTCCATCAATTGTTGTTTTTGCACCAAATCTGTGCATAGCATCCCACCACACGTGTCTGTGGGCCCCTGATGACTACACCTTCGGCCTACACTGCGGACGAGTAGGTCACACATGTTGAACTGATCCGTGATTTCTGCATGGCGTAGTACATATGATTGTACGCAGAGAGACGAGTAAGAGGAAGACGCGGTTCAGTCCGGAGGCGAAAAGGACCATCGTTACGGAGGTGTCTGAACACTGCCGACAACTGCCCTGGTGTCACCAACCCTGTGCATTGTGGGCCAACGACACGTGGCTGTGGGCCCTTGCTGTCCGCTGCCTCGGGCTTACACTGCGGTCAAGTAGGTCACACATTTGGAACTGAGTCTTGATTACACAATGGCCGAGTACACACTTTATGGCTGAGTTTATATCACTATACTCCCTTCGATGTGGTGACACAAAGTATGTGCATGGCATCCCAACCACACGTGTCTGTGGGCCCTTGATGACTATGCCTTCGGACTTAACTGCGGTCCTGCAGGCCCCACAGAAATCCATGCCAGTCCGTACCAGGCAGGACACGGCATTGTCGCTGGCTAAACACCCGCTCAGCTCTGTCGCTACTGCCTCGGTCAACCACGAGTCATCCCCACATGCCATTTCAACGCTGTGTGTCAGTGTTCCAGGAGGAGCTTGCTGAACAGCGGTTGGCCCGCGCTGGCCGCTGCCTCCGGACTACACATCGGTCGAGTAGGGCACACATTGGGAACTCAGTCATGATTCATTTATGGCAGACCTGATATCATTGTACTGGCCTCGTCGCAGACTGCATCCCCTTTCAGCTCCGGTGCCACTAAGTCTGTTCCCCGACAACCATGGACACTTTCTTCTTGAGATTTGTTGGCGACAGAGTTCATGGACTGGGGGTTGTCTTCATCATCATGTCGGTGATACTGACTATGTGGCCAAAACGAGGCTGTAGCATTCCACTCCTCCATTTGCCGCTTCCGGCTGGCTCCTGCCCTCTGCATCATGCCCTGGAGGACACCTTCCACTGTCCCCCGCAAACCTCCGCTACATTCACCTTCGACATCAACGAGGACCCGCTCACCTCGCGTGGCCCTATCTCACTGCACTGCAAGTCACCGTCCCGTGGCGGTGTGCCTGTGCCGGCCGCAGTGCATCCGGGGCCACTAACTCTGTGCAGCTCAAACCATGGCCCTAGTCTGATGGCATGTTGGATGGCCTCTGGGTCGATGGTCTGGGGGTCATCAACGCCATGTGTCTGTGGCGCTGCGCTGTCCGCTGCCTCCGGCCTCAACTGCGGTCCACCTTGGCTCACACATCAAATCGAGTCCTGACCTGCCCGGACGTCGCATCACCGCAGGATTCACATGCCACCACCGCCAGGACCAACTCCAAATGACAGGTGCCAGAGTCGGAAGTGTCTTACTGCCAGACTGTCAGAGTTGCTCACACCTGTCGTGGGGGCCATCATCAGCTTGATACCCTGCTCAGCTCTTCAGGTGCCACTAACTCAGTGCACCACAAATCAAGGAACATTCTGCTTGCATGTTTGGTGAACACTGTACTCCCTCCGGCTACCACCATGATGCTTCACAGTTGTTTCTGTTGTGCTGGTGTTTTATGTTTCTGCTTCAATTGTGATCACTGTTCAAGTTGTTGCCAGCACCAACGACTCCATGAGGGCTGGCTTACACTCACCCCACACACATTCAGCATATGCGTCACTGTACCTGTGACCATGCCAATAAAGGTGTCGAATGCAAAGACAACAGTTGATGGACAGAATGCAGAACAATGTCATACATTCACCCCAGTACAGAGATCTGGGCCTAAATCCATCGTTTTTTTGCTCACCATGCCATTCCAGTTTGGACCCAGCCATATGCAAATCAGTCTTGACCCTGTGCCTCATGGGAACAGTCCAGCCCGAACTGCCAAGCCAGGTCCTCCCTGGACTGGAAACAAGCATCCTAGGACCGGTTTCGGGGTTTCACCCTCTTCAGCCAGGATAGCTTGATTCCAGTGGCATGGAGAGCACGGGACCCACGTCTGGGCATACCCGTCCCACTCGGGGTGACAAATGCAAAAACAACATTTGATGGACAGAATGCAGAACAATGTCATACATTCACCCCAGTACAGAGATCTGGGCCTAAATCCATCGTTTTTTGCTCACCATGCCATTCCAGTTTGGACCCAGCCATATGCAAATCAGTCTTGACCCTGTGCCTCATGGGAACAGTCCAGCCCAAACTGCCAAGCCAGGTCCTCCCTGGACTGGAAACAAGCATCCTAGGACCGGTTTCGGGGTTTCACCCTCTTCAGCCAGGATAGCTTGATTCCAGTGGCATGGAGAGCACGGGACCCACGTCTGGGCATACCCGTCCCACTCGGGGTGACAAATGCAAAAACAACAGCTGATGGACAGAATGCAGAACAATGTCATACATTCACCCCAATACAGAGATCTGGGCCTAAATCCATCGTTTTGTTGCTCACCATGCCATTCCAGTTTGGACCCAGCCATATGCAAATCAGTCTTGACCCTGTGCCTCATGGGAACAGTCCAGCCCCTTTGGTATCGCTTTGTTCGCCCTAAGTTGGCAGGGTATGCCCAGACGTGGGTCCCTTGCTCACTTTGCCACTGGATTCAAGCTAGCCTGGCTGATGACGGCTGAATAGCCAGAAACCGGTCCCAGGATGCTTGTTTCCGGTCCAGGAAAGACATGGCTTGGCAGTTCAGGCTGGACTGTTCCCATGAGGCACAGGGTCAGACTGATTTGCATATGGCCATGTCTGACCTGGGGTGGTGGAGTGAGCTAAAGAATGATGATGGATTAAACCCAGATCAGTTGACTGGGGGTGAGTGTTTGATTAGCTCAAACGCTCCGTCCATCATCCCCTTTGGTATCGCTTTGTTCGCCCTAAGTTGGCAGGGTATGCCCAGACGTGGGTCCCTTGCTCACTTTGCCACTGGATTCAAGCTAGCCTGGCTGATGACGGCTGAATAGCCAGAAACCGGTCCCAGGATGCTTGTTTCCGGTCCAGGGAAGACATGGCTTGGCAGTTCGGGCTGGACTGTTCCCATGAGGCACAGGGTCAGACTGATTTGCATATGGCCATGTCTGAACTGGGGTGGTGGAGTGAGCTAAAGAATGATGATGGATTAAACCCAGATCAGTTGACTGGGGGTGAGTGTTTGATTAGCTCAAACGCTCCGTCCATCATCCCCTTTGGTATCGAATAAAGGTGTCGAGCGCACGTGCCCGTGGCCAGTTCAACGAACTATCTGTGTGTGTCCGTGTGCTCATGATGTATGCATTTGTGCCCCGGGCACTACAACATTACATTGTGCCATGTATAGAGGACGCAGCCATGTCACTGCAGGCAGCGGGTGGGACATTGCACATGTAGCTTTGTCGTCCCCCACTCAATGCGTCAAAGGAGTGAACTGGGCCGGCGTACGCCAGTCCGGCGTGGGGGTGTGGATGATCATCCCGTGGCTCTGGGTGTGGTTCAGTACTGGAAATGTGCAAAGGCATGTGTCGCTGTTGCAGTGTGGGTCTCCGTTGGGGAGTGTTGGTGGGCCCTGATGAGACTTAGACACCTACGTATGTGATCTGGTTCGGCTTCCATGAGGTAGTACCCCACCGCACATGTTCGGCCACCCCCTTCTGGCAGTCTGACACCTGGCCTTGGAATGCGATGTGTGCTTGGGTGGGCTGCTGGGAGCCAGCCGGGGTGGTGGGTGCGTCCAGCTGTGTTGTCTGTGCAGGGGGTGGGGTATCCTCGATGCAGCGGTGCTGCCCTGCTCCTGGAGGTCGTTTGCCTAAGATGTCCATGGACTGTTGTGGGGCGTAGGTGTCGGAAGTGTGGTGGTCCTCTTCAGCATCACTGTAGAGTTGCCTGGTCTGCTCTGCTGGAGGTGTTGTTTGTCCCTCTGCAATGTGAAGGGGAGATGCTTGTTGACATTGTGTTGGCATGTATGTTGCCGCATTGTTCAAGTTTACATTCAGACTTCATGACAATGTACATTGTGACTGTTTGGGAGGGGCGGACTATTTGATGCGGGACAGTGGACATTTGGACTACATGACGTAGGTGAGGTTGTACACGTACATTTGTATCTCACAGTTTCCTGCTATGTCAGATGTGATTGGCCATTTTCTACGCACAGGCGGACCCAGTTGTGTCCTCTGTTCTGCAGTGTAGGTGTTGGGCTGTGTACCACATTGTCGTCCATGTGGGTGTGCTGTAATTGCTATATGTGTGTGTGCTGCTTTGTGTGGGAGTCGCACCTGCAGCTGTGATTTTGCTGCCCCTTATCCCTTGGAGGCGGTGTGCCTTTGGCTTTTGTGCTTTTGAGGTGCTGTGATGTTGGCGACTTGGGTCATTTGTGCTCTTGAACAGTTTTTGTACTCTTGTGCATTGTTTGTCTGCAGATGTGTTGTTGACGTCAGTGGTTGTTTGTGCAGGTGGATGTGTCAGAGTGTGACCTGCTCCTTTCCGGATGTGGTCCACACTCAGCCACCTCAGTCTCGTGGCGTGCACAGTGTCATGGTGATTGTACTCCAGCCATGCTGCTGGTCATGTGGTGTCACTTGCATTGTCAGTGTGGCTCTCACATACGCATCTTTGCTGTGTTTCGCACGGGTGCATGTGTGTGTTGTGTAATTGGTGATGTGTGGGGTGGGACCCCTTTGGGCACATGGTGAACGGGGGCCTACTTGATGTTTGTATGTGTGCTGCAGTGTGCCACAGGGATCAGGGACATGACCCAGGGTTATTGTGGGTGTGCGGTGTGCTACACGTTGTTGTGCATGTGTGCCATTGTGCCCGTCCCCCCGTCCCCACAGTCCCTGTTCGTTACTCACCCTGTTGCTGTTGTGTCGGTTCATGTCGGGCAGTGTCCGGACTCCCGACTTCTTGCACCGTCTCCACACTGATGACTGTGGGCGCCATTTGCTCCAGCTCCTCCTGTGGCGCAGGACTCCCACCTCCATTCGCCGTTGCTGCCTTCCTGTTGGCAGGGGGTTTCTGCCTGGTTTGGCTTTTCACATCATGCCGGCGTATCTTGGCCTCCTCAGCACTCCGACTGCATTCACGATTGGATGCCATTTTTCCGTCTGTATTGCCAATGACACAGTGGTGGTGACGGACAGTTGTTGTTGGTGCTCTGTCACCTCCATGACGACGATCGGGTTTTCCTGCGGACTGTACCCCATCTTCCTCTTCCTCTTCTCCTTGGCCTTCCCTGACCCCGAGGTTCATTGCTGGTGGTCTGTGGGGCTTGTGGGGTTCGCGTTGACCTGGGCACTCGTTCCGGGTGTATCCATGTTGCTGTGCAGTTTGATTTTTTATGGTGTGTTTTTCTTGTTCAGCTTTTACGGTGCATTTTCCCACCAGACGCGTGGGGATTGCAGGCCTATCGCTGGTTGTCGCTGGTTTTTTTTCTCGTAGTTGGCCTCATCGCAACTTTATTCGGGTTGGTGTTTCGCATTTTTTCGGCGTCGCGTTGTTTTTAACGCGGTCATTTGACGCGTTATCGTGGGACTATCGCATGGTGACGCCAGGTTGAGAATGCTACGTTAACACGGCGTTGTTTTCCCGCGATGGACTGCGATGTGAGAAGTTGCGTTAAGCTAAACTTGCGGGGGTTATCACACGTTCTTGTGAATATGCCCCATAGTATTTTGCTTTATCATCTGTAGTTTTACATACCATTATACTTTCATGACTATAGCCAGATGGTTGCCTTGTAGAAAGCTTATGCCCACTACGGTAGGCTTGAGTTGGTTTTGGTGACATGCCAATGATAAAGGCTATAGGCCTAATTGTTTAATATGAAAAGGTACGATAAAGGCCATAGGCCTAGCCTATTGATTGTGAAAAGCATATGTTGAAGTCAATAGGCGAGAGCTTTGGTGTTGGTTACCCCACCTGACAAACCACAAATAGATTTTCACAGCGAGAATCCCTGTTAAGCCCTATTAGAAGAGATAGTATTTTGCCATCCCAACTGTACTTTTGTATAATTTGCACTTTTGTGACTGTACGCCTGATGGTTGCCCTATGGGAAAGCTTACGCTTAGTATCGTAGGCCTGAGTTGGTTATGGCGACTAGGCAATAATGCTAGCTATAGGCTTGATTGGTGTGCAGGGAGAAGTTATGACAGATGCCATAGGTGTGAACTGTTTATTATGAAAAGGTATTACAAAGGCAGTAGGCCTGACTTATTTATTGAGGAATGCATTTGGTAAATCCAATAGGCCTCTGACAGTAAATTGTTGTCACATTATGTTACAGGCCAAAGGTATTTGGCTACTTGCAATCTCAAGGATTAGGCAAGGGTTTTTGTGATGGTCGCCCACTCTGACAAACCCTGGGAGCAGAATTTGCCCACGAAGATTGTTGTTAACCCTACTGAGAGGGTTTGTATATGGTTTTGTCAATTGTAATTTTGTACGTATTTGTAAATTTGCAAATGTGTGCATGATGGTTGCCGGTTTATGCACACTTCAGTAGGCCAGGGTTCTCTATAGTGTAAAGCCATTGGTAAAGGCTAGAGGCCTTATCAGTACACTGGGAAAATATTACTTAGGTGTGATCGTTTTATAAGGAGAAGTTATGACAAACCAAGTAGGCCTTACTTACTCATTGTGAAAAGCATGCATAAAAGACAATAGGGGCATATTATCAAGGGCTCTATCACCGCTTTAGCGGGACTTTTTGCCGCTAAAGCGGCGATATTTTTAACGCCCTATTAGCAAGCTGTCGCTAACAGGCGTTAGCGACAGCTTTCAGGCGATAGCGGCCGGGTTTTACATCGCCTTGCATGTCAGCGATAATTATCGCTAATGACATGCAAGGTAGGCGTTCCCAACTAAAAGCGACAGAAAACAGTCGCTTACATACCTATCGCCTATTAGCAATACCCGCGAGCGATAAAAACGCGCGCTAACCCCGATTAGCGCTTGTTTTTTAGAACTGATAAAAACATGACTTAGCAATGAAAGTCAATGGGAGGTGGATTGTAAGGTTAAGTCCCCAGATTTAGCGATAGGATTTTATCGCTGGATTTCTCGCGTTAAAGCTGGGTTTCGCCGCTTATCGCTGGATATTTTATCGCAATGGAGATAATCCTTGCTAATAGCATGTTATTTCCGCGGTAATATCCAGCGATAGCCGGCGATAAAAAAAGGCGCGCTAAGCAAGGTTTGCGATATTTTTTGCATGTTCTTGCTAATATGCCCCAATAGTCTTTTAAGGGTGAATTGTTTTTACACTCTGGTAAAGTTTTAGGCAGGTATTTTGTTACATGGACTCTTAAAGAGTACCTAAGCAGGTATGGGGTTTGGTATTGGTGACCAACCTGAAAAAACTCTGGGAATAGACGATTTGCACTATGGTCGTCTTTATTAGGCTCTATTAGTAAGCATTTTATATTGTTTGAACAACTGCATTGTGTGCGTATTTGTAATTTTGATATGGTATACCTGATGGTTGTGGGAAGGATTATAACCAATGTAGTAGGTCGGAGTTGGTTATGGTGACAAGCCAATGATAACAGCTAGTGGCCTGAGTGGGTCACTAGGGAAAAATATTTCGATGCCATAGGTCAGATCTACATTTTTATGAAAAGTTATAATAAACTCAGTAGGCCTGACATATTAGTTGCAAAAAGCATATGCTGAAGTCAATAGGCACTGAATGGTGGATTGTAATCTCTATGTATTAAAGCCTACAAATAGGTATTATGTTAAATGAAGTGTCACAGATTACCTTTGTGGGGAAGGATTTTGCTGTTGGTTTTCACCATTGAAATCCCATGGGGAGAAGATGTGCACTGCAATAATTCTTGCTAGAATCTATTTAAGCTCGCTGTCGGGATCTTGTAACAAAGAAAATCATTAAATAATACATCCATTCATATACATAAAGCTATATCAATTTAGATACATATAGAGAACGCATTTGGTTCAACTCTGTTCTTCCATTGGTCTGTCTGAGTGTCATTTACTCTCTGCTATTATATCTGAGAGCAAACTGCATGGGGTAATAGCTCAGTCCACATCAGTCATTTGCTCTGTCGTCCCGTGAATGACAGCATTTTCTGATTACGTGTACATCGACTTGAAAACGACTAAACTTCAGTATCAGAGCTAGATGACTAGTCCTTTATTTTTCAGATTTTTCCTTTTATAGTTCCCCTTTCATGCATTTGCTTCCCCTCTTTTCCTATATTGCTTAAGATGATACTACAGCTCCAGCAGTGCTAATGGGCCACTTGCTTGCCACTCATTTAATCTTCAGTGTGCCATATTCCATGTGGCAACTTCCTCTAAACCAGGAGACCATTATAGAATGCTGTTGTCCATAGTGCATCATTGCTTTAGCATTCCACTCCGGCCAACATGTTGGTTCTAAATATGGTGGTCATGCTGGAAATTTAAACAGCGATAGACTATTTAGAATACCTTTGCAAGATGGACACCAAGACGGACACTAGCTATGTTTTGTTTTGTTATTGCAAGCATATGCCCACTGTTTTTAGGTAGCAGCATGATTCCTTTTTTAACTTTTATTCTTTTAATTTATTGTGCACATGTTGCTGAGTTTATGTGTGTTTTATTGCAGTTGTGTCAGACGGTGAATGCAGAATGAATCAGTGGATCAGCGGATCGATGATTGGATGCATGAGTGCAAAAGGAGAGACGGCGTACATGTATGATGATCTATTGACTGCCTAAATCCAAAGGTGGCACAAAAGGCACTTTAATTTATAAGCCAGGCATATTGGCATTGCCAATACTTGTTGAATTTAAGGTTCAGATTTAAAAAGACAAGTGCAGGTAGTTTGAAAGCGCATATGTGGGCAGAATCCTTTTTCAAGTAGGAATATACCTCAAAAGCCATGGGTCGGCTTTCTCAATGAATTGATTGCCTCTTTGAAGTTTAGTGAACTTTACAATTTGAATATATCCTATTTCCAACTTAAAAATACAATCGATTGTCAACTGAAGACTCTATCATTCAAGCAAGACAAGTGTGAACTTACAATAGGAAACATTGTTGGTTTCTAGTGCACACAATTGTCTATAAGCGCGGACAGTGTTACCTATGTCAGCCTTTTTAAGTGGCTAATAAAATTAAATCTATTAATTAAGACTCTGGTTTGTCTAACATGCTGGAGTTTGAGTTCCCTTGCAAGCATGAGGCAAACAAGAAATGTAGACTGTGTGACTGTCTTCTAATCTTATTATTCTATGAATCTTATAAAGTGCATAGCTACCCGAAGGCCTCCCGGCGCTAGAACAGTCATCATCATGGCCAGCTCACCACCGAGAGAGAACTAGTTACTGTAAAGCCACGTTTTCAAGGCGTTGTGAAATGAAAATTCGGTATAGAGTCATAATATCGATGTTTAAATATCGATGTGACACAATATCGACCTTCAAGAATATCGTCGACCAGAATATCGACATGCAGGTAAGAAATATCGTTTTTGTTAATATCGAAGTTAGTAATATCGTTAGTCAAAATATCGTTGTTAATAATATCGAAATTTATTTTACTGTTCTGTATTTTAGTATACGTGTTAAAAATATAGCTTATTTTTTTAATGTATGTTTGAAATTTTTAAAAGTAATACATTTTATGTTAAGTAATTTTTGCGTATTTTAGTTCCGTAGCGGGTTGTGGGTTTATAGGGGAATAGGGTGGGAAGTAATTTAATTATAATATATTTATTAATACATTTTTAGAAATTATTAATTTTTTAAGAGATTAAATATTGCGTTTTAGTTACGTAGCGGGTTGTGGGTTTATAGGGGAATAGGGTGGGAAGTAATTTAATTAAAATTAATTAATTAATAATTTTAATTAATTAATATTTTTGTATTTAATAATTTATACTGTTAATTGTGTTAATTAATTTGTTATTAATTAGTTATTAATTGGTTAATTATTAATAACTAATTGGTAAATATGTTAATTGTGTTATTTTTTAGGAGCGGGTTGTGGGTTTATAGGGGAATAGTGTGGGAAGTAATTTAATTATAATATATTTATTAATACATTTTAAGAAATTATAAATTTTTTAAGAAATTAAGGGGCTCATTACGATGGCGGGCGGAAGCACAACCGCCGTGCTGGCGGATGCAAAAACCACCAGTTACCGCCGGCACGCAGCAGTCCACACGCCCGCCCAATTACGATGCGAAAAGTAGGCCAAACACCGCCGGCAAGCCAGCAACACCGTCCGCCATCAAAGTGCGCCCGTACACGTAGCGGCGCAGCCCAACTGACACACACCGTCCGACGAAACACGTCCCGCCCGGTGCATAAATTACGATGCCGCAAACAAACGGCTCCCACGGCCAAGAGATACCGTACGACAAACCGAAGCGGTAACACGGACGCCGAGCACGGACAACGAAGAAGCGGCTCCCCGAGCATGAATCCAGCACTGTAGGCCCTCCCCATGCTCCTGCTGATGCACCACCAAGGACGCAACGTACCGCGGAGACGCAGGTAGGCACACACACAACAAGTGCACGCAAACAGCGCACACAGTGCAAGGGCGGAAAAAGCGGACAACCCCCCACCAGCGCGTGTACACTACACATCCACCATTGCATCCACATATGACACACAGGCCAAATCGTAACATCGCGTAACACATGTGTACACACCACCTGGGACTAGGAACCAACAACCCCGTCACGGCCCCAAAGCGGCGATGACGCCGCCACACATGCGCACAACGCAGAGGCCAACCGCAGCGCCATGCATGCGTCGCACACAGACACAGGGACACAACCAAGCAGCACACACATCAGCCCCACCCCGAACGCACATGACACGTGACAGGCCTGCCACAGACATGTCCCCAACGCCCAATTCACGGACAACACCCAACGCCACACAACCGACGCACACATGTCAGTGAAGACACGCAACAGCAGGACACACCCCAGTGTAACAAACATGGCGTAGCACACAGCGGCGGCAACACCAACTAGGAGAAGCAGGGCTCCTTCGGGAAGAGGAACGCCAGTACCACACTGAAACACCCATACCACCCTGCACATATGAACAAGACATATAAAACGGAACACCAAAGAGCCCGGGGACCGACAACAGGTGGCCCAAGAATAACATTCACACACAAGGCCCAACGCAGAGCGGAAAGGCAGCCTGCCGCCCACACAAGGGAGAGCAGACAGCACTGAATGACCTTCCATTCCAACTCCGAAACCACAGCCCTACGACAGAAGCCGGTGAATACAGCCATTGTCCAAGAATAGACCAACACAGGCATGCCGAGGAGACCGACCACAGGGCAGATAGCGCATATCACAGAAGCACACAACGGACGGGGAAGAAAGAAGAAAACACTCCCCCATGTCGGCCACATGCAAGTTAATTGGAAGGAGTCACACATCACTGACCTTGAACTGTCTGAGAAGCATGTGGGATGAGGGCCCGTGTCCTCCAAACAAGCCAACAGAACACAAGTCCTGTCTCCCTACGACTACACAGAGCTCACAGCAACCTCGGAGCGTGCACATTGCAGACTGCACACACAGCCGGAGCACGCCACCACAACGCACCGCTGTGAAATGGCAACCGCAACACACCTACCCAACTACGCCGAACAGCTCAAGCTGTACAAAACCAACCTGTTTCATATATTGGGATGCGATCTCCTGTCCCTGCTGAACGTAAGTTACCGACTGACTTACCGCATCACATTGTTCAGCTGCGTCATGCCCGTCTTCTACTGTCGGAGGTGTCCCTACCAGCATCCCGTGGAGATATGCCTCTCCAACCCGGCATGTCTGAAGGCGGACCTGCTACCACTACTCCTCCCTCTGGACGCACACGACAGGGCCTGCTCTGCCTATGGGGGCATGGCGTATGTGGCCAACATCGCACCCGCACTGAAATGGGACCACTGTGCCTCCACACGACGGATCATCGAGAACAGCTACATCGAATGTCACCCAGCATGCCCCATCATGGTCCTCCAAGGGACAACTTACGAACAACACCTTGACAGCCACCATCCGCTACATTGGCTGGCAAACATGTACACCACCAATGACATGGAAGCCCTGCTGGACGGCATCGCATACCTGACAACCTGTAAATTCGTCGGACCACAACGCAGGTTCCCCGATTGACCTATGATGTCCAACCCCGCACCCATGCTTAGCTTCCGCACGGACTGGCCAGTCACCACCACAACAGCCATACCAAACAACCGGCAACTGTAACCACACCATCAACAACATCGCCATGACATCGGATATGACCGGGACATGCACACTGTTCCCCATCACATCCAGGAACACCGCATGCATCGTGGGAGGCAGTGGCATGGGCTCTGTGTATCGCACCCACATGGACGGAACTGCACGAACAACCAGGACACGACATGGATCCAGCGCACATGGACACACACACCGCTCAGTGGACATGAATAGGTCGCCTGGAGTCTGTGGGTGCTGCACCCCTCCCACCCCCGCCCCGGGAATCCCATACCAGGACCTTTGCATGGACGACAAGTGCATACAACAACAACACGACCCCAGTGACTGTGACATGTCCAGTAACCACCACAGTGCAACAACAAGTGGCACGCCGCTGCATGCACGCAAGCACATGCCCTGATGTCATCTCACATGCACGCGTGCATGAGGAACAACCGCAGCAAACCTGTCACATGGAACTGAGATGGACTGTGCCCATGATGCCAAGCGGTCTGGTAGGCTACATGTATACCGTCTGTGTCAAAGTCCGCAGCTCCGCAGCTATACGTAAATGTACATTAGCACAGCCTTGGCCAAGCAGATGTCACTCTGAAGCCCACATCCCACATGCAACAGCCAATCACATGTAACCCCACACCCTATCCCATTTGCAATCATGCTCAGTATATCCTCAACATGTATTCCGCTGCCAGTAGTGTCCACTATACTGCATCACAGAGGACAGAAGACTCAATATAATGTTTGAAACCAAAACTGTCTCCGCTGACTCATTTCACAAGTACGAATGAGAGAGGATGAGAGTATGTGAAGTACACGGCAGTCGTGACATGACCATGTAGTCCACTGGTATTGGATGTCAACGCAAATGAGTAGCACAACTGTGGAAGACACACATGTGTCGTGTGAAGTCGTATGGACGCAGTGCTCAGGTGGGTGGGTGTGACGGGTAGATGCGCACATGCCAAGTTGGAGCACGCCGTGTTGGGAGGGGTCATGAACAGTACACCACTGCTTCCCTGGGCATTGTGAGAGGACACCTGTCGGGGGAGTGAACACGTGTGTGCACAGCAGCCGGGCACACGTACAAAGTGGTACCAGGCGCACCTCAGCCCACCCTCTGTGGACAAGCTGGATCCTGTTGTGCGCCCGCCATGCCCCTTGACAAGGCACACACAGCCCCAGTCGACCAGGTGTAACCCCAACATAGTCAATCCGCACAGGCGATACAGGGCACGGGATGGCAGTGGAGCATGGTGTGTGAGAGGTCTCCTCGCGCTCCTCCTGGTCATATCACGCAGGCAATAGAACCTCAACGTCTAGCATGGCACAAGTCAAATGGAAGTGTAGGGGGACGCACCACAGCACGAGCAGCACTGACGTCACGGGAGGTGGCTCGCACCATCCCATCCATTGCCCATCATACCAACCACGCCACATGCCATTGCGACTAAGTGCAAGCGCGTGCGCCACCACCCCCGAGCCCTCCCCAGAGAGGCCAAAGAGTGAATGTGTGGGCCATCAGCCACAGACGGACGCGGCCTGGCCGCAAGGGCAGCCACAGCCACTGGGTGTCGCAGGTGGCGGATCCGGAAGGCGAAGACGGTGATGCATAGTCCATGCAGGCCGGGTCTCCATTTGGGGCACCACGCAGGTGGACGGCGTCCCGCCACACATCATACTCTGAGACAGCCCACTCGTGCAACTGGACCCACACATACACTCCTTGCCCTCTCTGGTGCGAGCTTGGGGCTGCCTGTGCAAGCGCTAGCCTCGCAGGTGAGCATGCATATTGGGGGAGCGAGGGGAGGACATGAGGGCTGGGGCGAAGATGACTGTATCACTGTCAGTTAGTACAAGGGATGACCCAGATGTGGAAAGGAAGAGACGTGTCCCGTGTGTACTGCAACTAGTCGCCAATCCAACTACCCCCCCATGTCCGGAATGTAAGCCCGCACCTAGGCCCGCCCATCCGCCACATCGAACATACCACCAGCACGACAACCTTCCCATTCGAAACACTGACTGGGGGTGGCGACCAGTGAACAATCATGTGTAGCCTACCCACGCGTACATGTGGGCCCTCCATGATCCATGTCACCTGCGGCAAAGTCATGACATGCGCAATGAGGGAAGTGAGGAGAGCTGTCCGCCCCACGCGCAGAAGGTGCATCAGCTCCACAGACCCAGCAGCGAGTCCAGCAGGGGTCACATGTGCAGGGGCAGCTGTGCCTGGTGTGAAGGCACATGCATATAGACAGCACATCGACCAATGTGTAGTCTGCCCACATCTACAGTCCATCATCATGCGGACATAGGAATTTAACACAGGGCAACACATCTTAGTTGGTGCACCCACCGTGACCAACAATGCGCAATCATCGACGTACCCGCCCTGTGCATGGCCCCCCACCCAACGGAGGCACATCCAGTGCCACCATCCCACACACACAAGCCTTCCACGGAACATGCTGTGTCCAATGGTCAGTACAGAGTCAGCGCCCATCTGGTGGATCCTGAACAGGAGACACATGCACACACATGCCAGCTCCCACTATGTACGTCTGCCACCTGGCACGTGCAATGTAACCTCTCACCTGTGACGTGTGACTGCAAGCACACAGCCGTCTTGGCATGGGGCTGTCAATGTGGACACCTGTCAATGTTTCGGGAGGTGTGATCCGTACAGTGCTGTACATAGGGTGCAGTGCTGACACCTACTACTGTCTCATATCCCCTCGTGCCACAGGTCCCACTTGTTTTGGCCGCTCAGCCTGTGCCCACATCGTCGTCGTCGTGTGCCATACTCATCCAGCCGCGGAAGCAGTTCCATGCTCAGCAGACATTCATGTTGCCGTGGCGTTGCCGCTTGACGGATATGCAGTCAGTCCCCATCAGCACGCCCCGCAAGTCATTGGGGCCTAGATCCCCATGTGCATGCACATGGCAGTGGTTTGTATCACTAGCCATTGCCATTGTTGGGAGACCTGTGTAAGTGTATTGTGGCCGTGCCGTCCCAGCTTGACAGCTGGGCTGTGGCTCATGTGCTTGCTCAGTCATGTCAGTGATGTGTATGCGAAATTGCTATGTGTCGTGTTGCTTTGACATGTGTCCTCTGCCATTGTCCCTAGGCGGAGACCGAACATTGACCGCCCATACCAATTGCTGGCGGACATGGACGATACAGAGGTTATTAGGAAGTTTCGGCTGGACAGGCCAACCCTGCATCGACTGTGTGCCATGTTAGAACCCCATCTCCGTCCCCGCAGGGTGTATCCGACTGCTGTCACCCCCACGGCTAAGGTGATGGCCGCCATGCATTTCTTCGCCACTGGGTCATTCCAGCACACAGTGGGCATTGGAGGAGGGATGTCCCAGCCCATGTTCAGCAAGGTGCTGAGGGATGTACTGGCAGCCATGATGCTGTACCGAAACAGGTACATCCGCTTCCCCAGGGCTCGTGAATTGGCGGCAGTGAAGGGTGCATTCTATGCCCTTGGCAGAATCCCACACGTCGTTGGAGCCATTGACTGCACACATGTCGGCCTTGTTCCACCACAGGCCACTGAGCACCTGTACCGCAACAGAAAGCACACGCACTCCCTGAATGTGAAAGTGGTGTGCCTTGCGGACATGGTGATCACCCACGTGTGTGCAAAGTTCCCAGGCTCGGCCCATGACGCACACATAATGCGCAACAGCATCTTGCCACGACTGATGTCCAATATGCAACAGGATCGTGGCTGTATTGTCGGTGAGTATGTGGAGTGGTGTAGCGTGCTGGTTGTGCGATGCTGTCCCCTGTCCAGTTCGAATAGCAACGGTTCTCTGTGACTCTGCGTACCCGAATGGGGCATGGCTGCTCAGTCCATTGAGGAATCCTCGCACCCCAGCAGACGATCGCTACAATGAGGCACATGGGAGGACCAGACGTGTGGTCGAGCGTACCTTTGGCCTCCTCAAGTCCAGGTTCAGGTGCCTGGACCGCACCGGGGGTGCGCTGGCGTACTCCCCACAGAAGGTGTGCCGGATAGTGGTGGCGTGCTGCATGCTGCACAATCTGGCCATTCGGAAGCAGATCCCCCTCATCGTGGATGACGGAGATCAACCAGGGCCCCAGCCCGCAGACCAGGACAGCTCGAGTGAGGAGGACAGCGGAGAGGAGGAAGCTGGTAATGTGCGGCAGCAGCTCATCGCCCGCTACTTCACTTGACGGTGAGTGTCCATGTACGACGGCTGATGTGGCTGTATCTGTGCAGGTGTGTGTGTGCTGTGTCAGGGTGGCCGTTTGTTCACTGCGTGCTGTGTGTCAACGCTCCATGGCCAGGGTAGTATGCCACTGTTGGTGGCTGTGGCATTGTGCCCTATTGCTCTGTGCGATGTGTGTACATTGCTTGTAGTTGTTGACATGTACTGTGTGATGGGTGTGTGACACACTCATTGAATGTGCTCCTGTTCTGTCTCCCACCCCTAGGTCCCTACAGGCCCTCCGGATTCCATTGCCATGCCACGCATCAGGTGCCTTTCCGCCCAAGGTGGCCGTTGTATTCCGTACAAATAAAACACAGGGCACAAACAGCAGTTAGTGTAAGAGGTGCATTTATTTCAAACTGTGACATGTGATTGTGTGTAAGGTGATGACAAAAGTGGTGCGTGCAGTGACAATGAGCTGTCGGTCATGGCTGCGTGATGCTCAGGGTGTACCCACTGGTTCTATGTCCATAGTCCAACACACACATGCCATCCAGATGGCTGTGTGGAGTGGGATCGTAGTCCAAGTCAATGCAGTGGCTGGTCAAGGAAGGCTGGCGGAAGGCTGGCTGGCTGCCTCACTTGCGTTTGGAGCGTGCGAAGTCCTCCCGGGAGATCTGTTTCCACTTCGGACGGCCCCTTCCACGTTTGCGAGGGGGTGCCTGCTTGCGACATGCTGGTGGTTGAGGTGTGCTCACTGGCTGTGGACGCAGGGGAACTGGACACTGCTGCTCGACCCTGCGCCCCGGCAGGTGGTGGCGGAGGGGGAGCTGCTATCCCTGGCTGTGACCTCACCGCCACCACCAGCTGGCCCATGAGGTCCACGAGTTGGCCCATACGGGCATCCATGGACCTCAGCACCCCCAGCACCTCACGCGTGTCTGAAGCAGACCTGACCCATTGTCCTTGGGCCTCTTCATAGGCCCCAAGGACTCTGGCCATTTGAGGCAGGGCATGGCTCCCAGGGGAGGCTGGCGTTTCCCTGACCCTGCTCCTCCTACCAGTCCTGCTGCCACCGGCCTGCCCACTAGCCACATTGCTCACCACGGTCCTCTCTGTGGCTCCCAGGGTGGATCCAGTCGGCCGGGCCACCACCTGCGCTGGGGCTGGTGCCAGCGAAGACGTGGTGGTGGTGGCGGCGGTGGTGGTCGGTGCGGCGATGGTGGCGGTTGCGGCAGTGGTAGTGGCCGCAATGACCGTGGGTGTGGCCGCAACGACAGTGGCAGCAGGGGGCTGGGAATGTTCAGCAGCCCTGGATGATGGGTTGGTGGGTAGGAGGGGTCCTGGGGAGCGGCTGGGCCCTGCCACACCAGATGGGCCTGCTTGGTGGTCCGTGTCCGAAGAGGAGGACAGATCCTCCAGATCCGTGTGTCCTCGTTGGGGGCTTGTAGGCTGGCTGTGCTGGCTGCTGGCTCCATCCCCAGCATCCAGCAGTTCGTCACCTGTGGAGAGAATGAGATTTGTTATTGTGTTGCACCTGGCGAAGTATGTATTTGTCGTCTGACATTAACAGTTCGTGCAATCTCGTACATGGGTTTCCCGGAGGCGTGTGTGTGGCTGTAGCATTTGTAGTTGTGTGTGCTTGGCAATGGGACTGTGTGCTGTGCACATGTGGCATGGGACGGATTGGCCATGCCGATGGGTGTGTTGCTGTGCCCCTACTTATTGTGACTCTGGTGTATGCGGGCTCCTGGCCCATCCTGGGTCTGGTTTGTACTTTGCTTTTGGTGTTCAGATGGGACGCTTAGGAACGCATATGTCAACATGGGGGCCATGCCCCAGATTCGCATTTGGGAGGGAATATGCTTTTGGGGTTCAAATGGAAAGCTTAGGAACGCATATGGCAACATGGGGGCCATGCCCCAGATTCGCATTTGGGAGGGAATATGCTTTTGGGGTTCAAATGGAACGCTTAGGAACGCATATGGCAACATGGGGGCCATGCCCCAGATTCGCATTTGGGAGGGAATATGCTTTTGGGGTTCAAATGGAACGCTTAGGAACGCATATGGCAACATGGGGGCCATGCCCCAGATTCGCATTTGGGAGGGGATATGCTTTTGGGGTTCAAATGGAACGCTTAGGAACGCATATGGCAACATGGGGGCCATGCCCCAGATTCGCATTTGGGAGGGGATATGCTTTTGGGGTTCAAATGGAACGCTTAGGAACGCATATGGCAACATGGGGGCCATGCCCCAGATTCGCATTTGGGAGGGAATATGCTTTTGGGGTTCAAATGGAACGCTTAGGAACGCATATGGCAACATGGGGGCCATGCCCCAGATTCGCATTTGGGAGGGGATATGCTTTTGGGGTACATGCTGTGAGCCATGGGTGCCGAACGTGACATGTGTTGTGGCAGCATGACAGTGCATGGTTTGAGGTGTGTGCATGCTTGACATGGCCTGCATATTTGCTGTCTGTTGTGATTACTGGACATGGCATTGGACGCATCGTTATGAGTGAGTGATGGTTGTGTGCCAGCCAACGTATTGCAGTTGTCCCATCTCCTTGGTGTGCGTGCTGCCCTGTGCCATGTGCATCACTGCAGTGCTCGGGGGGTGTGGCCCATGTTGTGTGTTGTTGCTCACAGTGTGTCGTGCGCTTCATTGACTTCTGGCACATGGTTGGTCATGGGCATGTATCTTAGCGTGACTGCTGTATGTGTGGCAGCTGTGCGGATGACATGCCTTTCATGAGACTGGGGCTGACGGATGGGATGGATGGTATGTTGTATGTGCATGGTGTGTCTGTGTGTTTGATGGGTTCAGTGGTGTTCGTGTGCATTTATGTTGTTCCGCTCTGTTGCGTCTAGTGTTGTTTGTCTTACATAGGCGTAGTTGTGGGGTGTGTGGTTGACAGGCAGTAGGGGCTACATGGACAGGACTTCAATGGTGTTTCGGTTGTGTGTGATGAGTTGCACAGTGGCTGCCGTGTGGTACTATATTCAGTGTGGCTTGTGCATGCAGACGTGGCTCCTTGGGTGTTGCTATGTCTGTGATGGGTCATGTGGGGTGTGAGTCTGTTGTTCATGTCCGTGTGCACATTGTTCACTTGTTCGTGACGGTGGGCGGTGCTGCGTGTTCGTCTGCTACGTGACATGTCCCATGTGTTGGTCGTGTTCCGGTCCTCATGCCTCCAGTAATCCAGCCCTGTCCAGTTTCCCACCTGCAAGTTGTTCGTGCGTGCACTGTACTGGATGCCACATGGCTCTAAGCGGGGGTGCTCCATGTTGCAGGTCTGTGGGGGTGGGTGGGTGTTGTGGGTCGTGGGGTGGCTGGACACCCACTGACACCGATTGCTGTGGACCGTGATGTCTGCCTTTCGGCTGTCGTTGTGCACTGCGGTGGCTGACACGTGGCTGTGGGGTGTGGGGGATGCTCCTCCTTGCTGTGCTGTGGGACTAGGGGCCTGGTGTGTGTTGTACTTGGGCTGTCCACCGTCCCACCCACTGCACTTTGTGTTCCTGCCACTTACCTGTTACTTGTCGGTTAGTGCAGGTGTGGCGGACACATGGGTGTGGTGGGTGCTCGTTGTGGCGCTTCTGGCATATTTGGTGACCTGTTGGTGGTTACGTGGCTGGCTGAGTGTACACATGTCCCCACGTATCTTACAGTTGTTCGGTTTGGGCTGTGTGTGGTGGTGTCTGTTGCATGTGTGTGTGATGTGTTGTGTATTGTGTGCTGGACATGGGGGTGTTTGTCCCTGGGAGCTGTGGCATGGTGGTAGTGCATGTGAGTACATAGCGGTGTGCTGGTATACATTAGTTTGTACTTACCAGCCTCCACTCCCCCTGCTAATCCGGCGAGGATCTCCGGATGTATTATGACTCGCACCTTCTCCTCCCACGCTTTGAAGGTCTTGAAGAGCGCGGGATTCCCTCCGCCAGTGACGGCAGCCAGCTCTCTGTTTTTGCCCTCCTTCTTCTTGACCAGGCTCTTGACGTCATTCCAACGTTTGTTTATTTCTCCTCTGTTCCTGGGCAGGGTCCCGACTGCATTGACCTGGTCTACGATCCGGTTCCACATTCTGTTTCTGGTGGCTAGTGGTGTGTGCTGGACCATGTTCCCATAGATTTGTGGGTACACCTTGATGATCTCGTCGACCATGACCGTCAGCTCAATGGGCGTGAACTTGGGCATTCTTTGTGGTGCCATGGTGTTTGTGGTGCTGGTGCGGTGTGTGTTGTGTAATGTGCAGGGGGTTTGTGGTGCAGGTGTTTGGTGGTGGTGGTGGTGGTGGTGGTGGTGGTGGTTGTGATGTGTGCGTTTCTGTGGTGTGCTGCTGTCCTTGCTGTGTCACTGTGTCCTCTCCTCTCCTCTCTGGTTTGCAATGTTGCAAGGGGTTGTGGTCTGTGGGAGTGCTGCTTTTGTACTTACCTATGTGGGTGTGTCCTCATGGTCTGTTGTTTTCAGGTGTGTTGTGTCTGGGGTTCTGGCCTTTGTAGTTTTTGTTTGTCCGGGGGTGTTTTCGGGATGTGTACTGTGCTTGTGTATTTGTGCGGGCCTTGCTGTGTGGACTTGTTGGCCATGTTGTGTGCTATTGGTTTTGTGAGCGGATGGTTTCTGTGCAGGTACGTGGGCGCCATGGCTTCTGCCGTGTCGATTCTCATCGGCGTTGTTTGCGCTGGCGGGCGGTATATTTGTAGTTTTCCCGCGCTCATGGCGGTGCGATCGTAATTTCACGTGCGGTGTGTCGGCCGTGAGGGCGGGCGGTTTTGTGTTGTCGTGCGTGTTTCCGTCCGTGGCGGGCGGTTTGACTCCGACTCCGGACGATGGCGGGCGGTATTTTGTGTGATTTTTCCGCCGATGGCGGTTTTCGGTTTGTGTAATCGTAATGGCGTGGTCGGTGTTCAGACGGTGTGTGCGGGCGGATTTTTGCCGCTTCCATGCCTGGCGGATTTTTTACGCCGGGTATTGTAATGGGCCCCTAAATATTGCGTTTTAGTTCCGTAGCGGGCTGTGGGTTTACAGGGGAATAGGGTGGGAAGTAATTTAATTAAAATTAATTAATTAATAATTTTAATTAATTAATATTTTTGTATTTAATAATTTATATTGTTAATTGTGTTAATTAATTTGTTATTAATTAATTAGTTATTAATTGGTTATTAATTATTAATACTTAATTGGTAAGTATGTTAATTGTGTCATTTTTTAGGAGTGGGTTGTGGGTTTATAGGGGAGTAGGGTGGGAAGTAATTTAATTATAGTTAATTAATTAATTATTTTATTAATTAATATTTATGTATTTAATATTTTATATTGTTAATTGTGTCAAATAAATTTTTATGTATTAATTATTAATTGGTTATTAATTATTAATAATTAATTGGTGAATATGTAAATTGTGTTAATTTTTAATGAGCGAGTTGTGTATTTAGAGGGGAGTAGTGTGGCAAGTAATTACAAATTAATATAATTTTTATTTTTTTATATAATATTTAATTATTGTATTTTATAGTCTTAATAATATGAATTAATTTATTACTCATTGTTTTTAATTTTATTGTTCATTGTTATTAGTTAATTAATTAATTGTTAAGCAATTATGTTTATTGTGTCATGTTTTACAATAGTGGTGGTGTTATTTATAGGGGTATTTGGTGATAGGTAAATTATTTTTTATTAATTAAGTATTTGTTAATTAATGTTTATTATTTTGCTGGAGAGGGAATAGTAAATTATTCACCTCCGCTATCCAACACTTTCCCTACTGTTGCAATTGTTGGAGTGGGAATAGTAATTTTATCCCCTCCACTATCCAACACTTTCCCTACTGTTGCACTCTGTGGAGTGGGAATAGTAAATTATTCCCCTCCGCTATCCAACATTTTCCCTACTGTTGCACTTGCTGGGATGGGAATAGTAAATTATTCCCCTCCGCTATCCAACACTTTCCCTACTGTTGCACTTGCTGGAGTGGGAATAGTAAATTATTCACCTCCGCTATCCAACAATTTCCCTACTGTTGCACTTGCTGGAGTGGGAATAGTAATTTTATCCCAGCTGCTATCCAACACTTTCCCTACTGTTGCATTCGTTGGAGTGGGAATAGTAATTTTATTCCCTACGCTATCCAACACTTTCCCTACTGTTTCGCTGTGTGGAGTGGGAATAGTAAATTATTCCCCTCCCCTAGCCAACACTTTCCCTACTGTTGCACTTGCTGGAGTGGGAATAGTCAATTATTCCCCTCCGCTCTCCAACACTTTTCCTACTGTTGCAATTGTTGGAGTGGGAATAGTAATTTTATCCCGTCCGCTATCCAATAATTTCCCTACTGTTGCACTCGTTGGAATGGGAATAGTAATTTTAGCCCCTACGCTATCCAACACTTTCCTTACTGTTGCACTCTGTGGAGTGGGAATAGTAAATTATTCCCCTCCGCTATCCAACACTTTCACTACTGTTGCACTTGCTGGAGTGAGAATAGTAAATTATTCCCCTCCGCTATCCAACACTTTTTCTACTTTGGAATTGTTGGAGTGGGAATAGAAATGTTATCCCCTCCGCTATCCAATACTTTTCCTACTGTTGCACTCCCTGGAGTTGGAATAGTAAATTATTCCCCTCCGCTATCCAACACTTTCCCTACTGTTGCACTTGCTGGAGTGGGAATAGTAATTTTATCCCCTCCGCTATCCAACACTTTCCCTACTGTTGCATTCGTTGGAGTGGGAATAGTAAATTATTCCCCTCCGCTATCCAACACTTTCCTTACTGTTGCAGTTGCTGGAGTGGGAATAGTAAATTATTCCCCTTTTCTATCCAACACTTTCCCTACTGTTGCACTTGCTGGAGAGGGAATAGTAAATTATTCCCCTCTGCTATACAACTCTTTCCCTACTGTTGCATTCCCTGGAGTGGGAATAGTAAATTATTCCCCTCCGCTATCCAACACTTTCCCTACTGTTGCAGTTGCTGGAGTGGGAATAGTAAATTATTCCCCTCCGCTAACAAACACTTCCCCTACTGTTGCACTCCGTGGAGTGGGAATAATAAATTATTCCCATCCGCTATCCAACACTTTCCCTACTGTTACACTTACTGGAGTGGGAATAGTAATTTTATCTCCTCCGCTAACCAACACTTTCCCTACTGTTGCACTCCGTGGAGTGGGAATAGTAAATTATTCCCCTCCGCTATCCAACACTTTCCCTACTGTTGCACTTGCTGGAGTGGGAATAGTAAATTATTCCTCTCCGCTAAACAACACTTTCCCTACTGTTGCACTCCCTGGAGTGGGAATAGTTATTTTATCCCCTACGCTATCCAACATTTTCCCTACTGTTTCAGTTAATGTAGTGTAAAATGTTGTTTTAAAGATAAATATTTATTTTAATAAGTTATTTTATTATATATATAATTTATTTTTATATTTATCTTACAGGTTTATGTATATATACATATGTATTTATAATTTTTATTATGTTTCTAATGTTTTATAATTTAATAAAATAATTATTTATTACTATTAAGTAAATATATATATACATTTTTTTTATATATGTATGTTTAATTTATTTCTATATTATATTTATTATTTATAATTTTTAACATTTTTAAATAATTCTAACTATGGGGCCTATTACCATGGTGGCCGGCCCAGCGGTGGTGATCCGCCCTCCCGGCGGTGGTGATCCGCCCGCCAAATGTCCCTGGTTCTCCCCCCGCCATATTAGTATGGCGGGGGCACCGCGGCGGACGGGAAGACCGTCCGCCGCTTTTTCGCCGGTCGAATTGTCGACCGGGCGGAAAAGGGACACAATATGGTGGCGGTGTCTGCAAGACACCGCCATTCATATTATGATGTGAGCGGAAAGTGTCCTTTCCATGGCGGCGATGCCGCCATGGAAAGGCATGCGGTCCTCGATGTTGGGGGCCCGTTGCGGGCCCCCAGGGTGTTGGGGGGGTGGGAGGTGCACATGGGGGGGTAGGTACCCCCCTCATTGCAATGCACTACGTGGCAGGCACCACGTGGTGCCTACCATGCTGTGCATGGCGATGCTGTGCACAATCCTTTTACATTGCGGGCGGGGCTGCAGCCAGCAGATCCACCCGCAATGTAAAAGGCCCAGGATGCGCCCGCCAGTGTGGCGGGCGCATCATAATTTGCATTGCGGGATCGCCGCAACATCGGCGGTCGGTCCCGTGCTCCGTTGCTGTGGCGGGCAGACATTGTAATGGACCCCTATGTTTTTATTAATTATATTTATTTTTTAATTTATTCTATATTATTTTTAAGACATTTAAAAAAAACGATATTTTGAACAACGATATTTTAAACAACGATATTTTGGTTTCAATATTTTTGTACTTACCTTTGTAGAGATAGGATGTCGATATTCGGTTCATCGATATTCTTGACACGATATTCTGGTAGGTCGATATTGTTGTCATCGATATTATGTCAGTGATCCGAAAATTCATTGGTCAAAAGGCGTACTTCAAGTATGAGAGTGTTCCAAAGTTTGGGGGCCAGATAAGACAATGAGCGAAATCCCCAACGAGATCTACTGATCTTGTGAACCTGTAGCAGGTGAGCTGAAGAAGATTTAAGTGACCTTCCAGGAATGTATGGCGTTGCTAGCGATCTTAACAGAAGGGGACCGCTCTAATGGAGTGATCTATTCAAAATGCATAAGGCGTTAAATTGCACTCACTGCTCCACTGGAAGCCAGTAGAGATCTTTCAGGGCCTATTTTTGCAGATTGGTGTCTCGAGAGATTCAAAAGGAGTTGTGCATCAGCATTCTGAGTGACCTGCAACCTTTTGATCACAATTTGGGGTGACCCGAGGTATAGGGCATTGCCCTAATCATAGCGTGAAATATTAAGAGCCTGGATAATTAGTCTTCTAGCTAAAAAAGGAAGAAGATTTCTTAGCAGTCTCAGGACACCAAAGCAATTAGCAGCAAGTATTTTAGCTTGGTGCTCCATTATAAGGCTAGAATCTAGCCACATTCCAAGACTTTTTATCTCACATTTGGGGCTAGAGTGCCTCTACAAGTAGTCCGGCTGTGGTATCCTGCACTCTTCCCTGTCTAGTCCTTTCTCTGTGTTCTGTACTCCGCTGATCAGCCCACATACAGCAACTGACAATTCCACTCAAATATACACACAGGGAACATTCTGTGACATCACTTACACTGGCTGAGCAGCAGAGTGGTGGTGGACATTTGCTGTTTTCAAATATCTTCTGCGTGGTGATTGGTACTTCTGATACTGTTGTTCAAACCACATTTAGTGGACATTATCGCTCCATGCTTGCATGTTTGATGTGCACTTCTGAGTGGTGGTGGGTTTTTTTCTTATACTTATACTCAAACCACATTAAGAGCCTCATTAGGATGGCGGCGGACTTTAGTCCGTCCGCCACCCTAGCGGTGCTGGGACTGGCCGCCAGACATGCGGTGGTCCCGCACCACTGATTAGGATGCGACCGCCACCCTGGCGGTCGCATCCTGCATCTTTGGCATTGCGGCAGGGTGCTGCTTACAGCAGCACCCGCCGCAATGCCAAAATGGCATGTTGTGCATTGCCATGCACAACGTGGCAGGTACCGCGTGGGGCCTGCCACCTTGTGCATGGCAATGCAGAGGGGTACCATGGGTACCCCCCAAGTGCAGCCCCCCACCCCCCCACCCCCGGGGGCCTGCAGTGGGCCCCCAAAGCGATTCCCGCCAGCCTTTCCATGGCGGCATTGCTGCCATGGAAAGGCTCTGAATGCCACACATCCTAATATGGATGGCGGTGCCTGCTAGGCACCGCCACCATATTAGGCCCCCAGTCCGCCCGGCCGGCAATCGTAACGATTGCCGGCCGGCGGAAAAGCGGCGGACGCACTTTGAGTCCGCCGCAATACCCCCCGCCATAATAATATGGCGGGGGTAATTCTGGTGACTAGAGACGGGGGGGATTCAGATCACCAGCTGGGTGTAATCGGCATAAGAAACCAATGACATCCCGTAAGAACGCAAAATTTCAGCTAAGGTGTACACATAAATATTAAAAAGGGTGGAGCTCAGGGAAGAGACGCACTTCCCTGCGGCACCCCAAAACTCAGAGGGAGACTGTCGGAGTAGCAGGAACGATCTAACACCTGGAATGTTCTGTTCTCCAGCAATCAGGAAAACCATTTCAGTGCACCCACTTTTGATATCCTATGGATAAGTGTGGCATGATCTACCGTATCAAAGGCCACGCTGAGATCCAAAAGAATAATGGCTGCCGAACCTCCTTGATCCAACAGACATCTGAGTTCTTTAACCACTGCCAGCAAAGCTGTTTCTGTGCTGTGGTCTAAACCCAGTTTGTGTTGGATGGAGGTTTTTGTAGGACTCAAGCAAGTCAGAAAGATGTTTATTAACATGTTTTTCCAGGAGCTTTAAAGCCCCAGTTAACAGGGAGATCAGCCTATATCTAGTCAGGCAAAAGGGATCCAAACCAGGCATTTTTAAAAGAAGTTTAGCCATCGCATGCTTCCATTGCGGGGGCACTTGCCCGCTAGTGAGGGAGAGGTTAAGCAAATCACTAGGGTGGGAGCAATACTAGGAGATCCTTGGCAGAGAATATAGAGGGGATCAAAGTCAAAGGGAGAACCTGACTTTAATGGCTTTAGGAGCTCTTAAAGTAGGCTCACGGTGAGATCGGGAAAGACCGTGATGGTCTCCACTGACTGCACTAGAGGGGGCTTACTACCTGAAGACTCCTCACTATTTGAGCCGTCGGGGAAGGAGGAGCAAATGTCCAATATCTTTTTTTTTAAAAAGAGAGGCAAATTGTTACAGTGCTCAATAGAGTCTTCTGGGACGGAGCCAACAGACCTGGGCTCTGTGATGTCTTTAAGGTCTCGAAAGATTACTTTAGGTGGGTTAGCAGATTGCTCAATTTTAGAGGAGAAATAAGCTAATTGAGAAGCTTTTATTTCCGCATGATAATACCTAATAGCACTCCTATACTTAAGTTTGCTGACTTCATCAGAGGACTTTCTCAAACCTCTCTCCAGATGCTTGCAATCCTTTTTCAAGGCGAGTAGGTGAGCGTTAAATCATGGGGAATATTTTTCTCGCTGAACAGTCGTATACCACCTTGCAGCTAGGACTGTGTCCAGTGAGTTGGTAATCCACTCATTAAAACTGCAGGTGCATGAGGTAACTTGGTCAGATAAATCGGGTCTCGTTATCTCCAGGGCAACCGACCAGTCATCAAAATTCAACTTACCAAAAGTATGGCAGTGGGAAAGGAGGGGACAGATAGAATAATAGGAAGCAAGAAGTGATCTGACCAGGTTAGAGGTATAGGGCTCTGCACCTGAAGATTAGTGATATTGCTAAACACCAAGTCAATGGTATGGCCTTTCTCATGAGTAGGACCCCCACCAATTGCATCAATTGTAGAGACACCAGGTCTTGTAAAAGGTTCTTGGAGGCACTATTATTGATGTCATCAGTATGCAATTTCTTTTTTACAGTTTTATATAGAGCAAACCTGACCCGGAGGTATCAGAGCACTTTACATGAGCACCAGTTGCATTGCAAATGGACACATTTATTTTTAGGCATGGGGAAGATTAGGTGATTTGCCCGGAATCACAGGATGTTTGAGCCGCCCGCCAGACTTGATCCTGGTTCCCCTGCTTCAAAGTCAGACACACTAGCCGTTAAGCCACATCCTCAGCAAGCATGGTGAAGTTCACCCTGTTTATAGCTAAGCCCGCAACCAAATCAGGGAGAGCCTGTAGGAAATGACCATACGGGCCAGGCGATCTATATAACAAAATTTCAGAAAAGGTGAAGGTGGGACTAAGTGTTAAAGTGAAGAACAAACTCTTGCAATTCTGAATCTCAGGAGTAGAGAACGTGCCCTTTGGAGCTTCCTTGTAGGTAATGTCTATTCCACCATCTCCTTCACCCGACCGGTCTAACCTATTGACACAATAACCAGGAGTCAGGGCTTGGACCACATCGGGAGCAGAGCTCTCATGTAGCCAGATCTTGGTGAGGAAAAGCACATCAGGTACAAATTCCATTAGGAAACAAAAGATATCCAATTTATGAGCAGCCAAAGAGCGACCGTTGACCATGAACATGCGCCAAACTGTAGATGTAGAAGTCGCATGTTCCTGACTGAAGTAGAGCTGGCTTTGCCAGCCACAGCTGTCACACACCTTTGAAGAGTGACTAAGATCAATAGAATGAAAACAGGAGTCAGTTAAGGAGCATTGACAAGCTCTCAATTGACTAACAGTATAATTTACCTTGTTTTGTGTGAAAATGGCATAATCCCTGACCCCTGATGGGCACGTATGGGCACAGATGGGCTTGCCTTTGGTGCACCTTCAGCACATCCGCACTGTGTCCTTCATTTAATGAGGAACAGCCGGAACAACTAGAGCGCATCAGAGAAAAGATGGTGGCTAAAAAATGTGCAAAAGCGCATAAAGTGTGTGTGCCTAATACAGTATTCCCACTTAGCTCCATTTAACAACTCTGTTTTCCCCAACAATTCAGTAAAAAATATCAAATTGCCTCAGATTTCTTTAAAAGACTTAAAACAACAGTCTAATCACCCCCGCAGCAGCGTCTGTTGGTACAGTGACTGTTCTGCTTGCGCGTCCACGCTGTGTCCTTCATATAAGTATATAAGATGTAACTTCTTCTACATTATAGTCCACATGACCAGGCTGTCTCCTTCTACACTCATAAGAAAGGAAACACCCTTGAAATGATTATCTCTATATGGAGCATCAACTTCTTAAACTGTTCTGCTATTAACTGGTTTGACCGCCCACTTACTCCCTCCCGCATACAGTAAATATGAATCCTAAAATCTGGTCAAACCAAAGCAATTTGAATCTGGAGAAGACTGCTAAAAGAAATTACCATGATTCTTCTTTCAGACGAGATTATAGCCAGGCCCAACACCCCAACTCTATGAACATCTACAAATGATATCACCAACAATCACTCACCACATTCAAGGAATAAAGAAATAGCCATAAAGCTCTCATTCTGAGCACAAACTCAACCTATTTTAAAACTAACATTGAAGAAGCTATAGACAGACCTAATACCAAATGATCCTCATTTGAAAAAATGGAAACAAATTCCATTTTGCAAAGACATCTCTTTGACAAATCTATTGTCCTACTCATAGGACCCTATACCATCTCTTCTACTAGAGGAGTGGGGAACAGATATCTCATTTATTCTAAAAATAATTAACACCTCTCTAAAAAAGGCATCTTTCCAGCTGCTCTAAAAACTGGGCAAGTCACACCACTACTCAAGAAAAAACTGTGTACCCAAATGACCAGCAAAATCTCAGACCAGTCTCTAAACTTCCCTTCCTGGGAGACTAGGTGAGAGAGATGTTGCATCCCAAATCAAAAACACATGAAACCTCTTAAACACATTTCAATCTGGTTTTCACTGTAAACTTAGACCAGAAAGGTCTCCATTGAAGAAATTAACAATACATGAAGCATCTTCGGCAACGGCGCTGCATGCCTAATGATTCTTCTAGATCTCGCTGCATCATTCAATAAGATAGACCACAATTCCCTCATTTCTGGATTTGAGGGTCTTACAGACCCTCAAATCCAGAAAGGGACTAGAAGGAACAGGAGGAATGTAAAGCATCCTTCATGTGAATTTGAGGGTCCTTGCATCCTGAATAAGGGATTCCTGAGACCACCGGATCAAGAGACATAAACTACTTCATCTCCTCTACCCACAATGTAGGTGTGGGAATTTTCTGGAATGTCACATTTTTGATATAGGGTGACTTAATCTTTGGCAGACCTCATTATCAGCTCTTGTTCTACTGCTGTACCTCCTACGACACTTCTGCTTACTTTCATGACCTTCAACCCAGTTACCTCTGATGACCTGGGCATTTTGCAATGAGGCCCGCCCATTTGCAAACAAATCGGTGTGCAAATTGCACATCCTTGTTTGTTTGTAAATCAGTCTTTATACATTGACCCCTTATTAGTGGAGTTCATCACTGTGTATTTTAGACACATTCTATTGATGTTATAATCATCACGTGCCTCAGTCAGAACATGTAAGATGCTCATAGCACTTTTTATATATCCTTCTTTTTTTAGAAGATCCCAATAAGTGAAACTTGATTCCAAAGAATCTCCTTCCCTTCCAGTGAAATGTGGTGCACCCAAAGCTTAATATATAAATAATAATTGCCAAGGTCCAAAGTTTTGCTCAGAAGCCCGTAGCCAGGACTATAAATATTGGGAGGTACCGAATACCAAAGCTGCGTAGTCTTGAGTTCACCTCATGCCTCTTTTCTCTGCCACCATACATGCTCTAGATAAAAGTCTGGTGAGGAAATATAAGTGAGGTCCCCAAATATGAGTACTAGTGGACCCCACCTGCAACCACCTGGTCAAATTAAGCACTGGGTGTACCACAAGGAACCATCCTTTCACCTCACCTATCCAGATTATATTTACAGCCCCTAGCCACAATCCTTCAAGACAAGTAAATTTCCATTCATTGACATACTGAAGATATGTTGAGGGTCTTCAGTTATCAAACATTCTGTGATGTCCTTCCTCACTCTCATTGAAACAGAACCCTCAAAAGGTACAATTCTGCCTCCTCTTCTCAGCTTAAAACCCTTGTTCTCTCCAGAAATGTCTGACAGCTCTTCATCCTTTAGATATCTACCCAACCCTGATTCCACATGCAAAATGGATTGGCTACATCTTAGACAAGACCCTGTCCTTCGCTGCTCTTGCTCACATAATTTAACACAAGCTTTTTATGATAACTTATTGATACGTTTGTATATTTTTATCTGAACTTTTTATGCATTTGCTTCTAAATGCGAAATAAAGTATAAATTGATTGAATCCCCCTCCAGACTTCAGATCCGGAGTCCAGGCCCTAGTTCTCAACCACCTAGATGGCAGAAATGCTCTCCAGCAGACTATTCTAAATCTACCAGCACTCCCCTCGTCTTTGAGTCATACTTCACACAGCGCAGGAGCAAAGGAGTCTGATCACATCCTTCCCATCTTAAAGTGCCTTCACTGGCTACCTCTTGAAGCAAAAGTTGATGTCAAGATTGCAAAGATATCCACACTGCTCTAACTCTATAGAAACAATACACTGAAGCTGACAACTGGTCAATGAACTAAGAGAGGAAATGACCATTTGATTCTTCAAATTCCCAAAGTCAAGAAAGCAAAAATACAAAACAGGCATTCTCAAGCCTAGCTCCTAGACTGTGGTAAAACGAAATCCTTTGTTAAAGACAAGGACGAAAAATCATATCTTTGGAAGATACTTTCCTATCTGACCCTAGGCTATCTCCCCCCAGTGTTTCTCTGAACACCACAGTTCATGGTTTCCTGTAAAGCACATAGCGCCATACCCTAAGCTCCATGCTCTATGCGCCTCACCCTATGCTAATCCCTCCCAGTTTCTTTTGTAACTCTTAATGCTATTTCTTATTTAGAACTCACCCCACTGCCCTGTAGCTCGGTCCACGCAAACACAAATAATAACAAAATAAATGCTTCTGCCCCTCACTTTTGGGCTCTCTGATAAAATAGTTGTGCCCAAAGTTTGTTGGTTGTTCCATATTGCAAGGATTCCACTAATTTGATAATAAAAGGGAGATAATACTCAGGTAATTGCCAGGTTTATGAAATTTATGCACATTGCTAAAACAATGCTGCTTTAACTGCTTTGTGTACTGAGGTGGCCATTAGGTGGACCCGCCACTTTTGTTGAGTCTGTTCTCTGCAAACCTGTGATTAATGTAATTTACCTTCTGTTGCCAGCAGTCGAAGGACGTAGCCTGCACAAGGCTCTTTTTATTGTCTGTGCACAGGCTTCCCTTTATTGACTTCATTGCTGCACAATTAGGACGGTAGAGAAGACATTTGTCTCATCCACCAGATGAAGTTTCTTTTTTGTAGTTGTGACTAGGGTTGGTTTGCTGTGCACTGAGTCACTGTACCACGAGGGTTATATTTTATTTTTAGATGGTTAGTTTGTTTTTTGTTTTATGCTAATATTTTATATGATAATGAATTGCAATGGTTTTAATTAACTTTCCAATACATTGATGTGGTGCTGTTTTCCCCTCTCCCTGCGCTGGCGCATTTTTGGCTCCCACGAGCCAATGCGCCCACCCTTGAGCCACAGTGTGCGGGTGGGCGCATTCTTTAAGAAATAGTTTTTGCATTGATGATTCTAGTACAAAAACTATCCTTTAACAATGTTTCTCCTTTTTAGCACAGTAAAATGCAGGACGCGTGCAAAGTAGGGAAAACGAGAAGTTAAAAGATTTCTCCTCATTGCTATTGGCTTGAGGTGTAAGAATTTAGAGTACATCCCTATATAGGAATGTTTGTAGATAGGGATTACTGTTCAAATCCAAGAGTGGTTGCATGGGAACACCCACGTACCACCCATGGAACCCCCCTCGATGCAAAGTAGCACAAAGCAGTACATAGCACAACTTTCCATTACTTTGGAAAACTATACAGCGTAAATCCTGCTTTTGGTTTGATGGTAAATCCCAGCATAACACTTTGGGTTTAATTACAAAAGTAACACAAACCCGACGCAAAGCGTTAGTAACTCTGGGCCCAAATTGACTCTGCTCGCATTTACTATTACGGGGCCCTCCCATTCATGATGCATCCAATAAACACAAACAAACCTTTAAAATTATTAACAGTCTCTCTTGTCCGGGGGAATTCAAAACCTCCTGCCCTAATCCCTGCAAGGACTTTGCACTAATTAGTCATATTACTTCTACTGTAAAATAAGTGATATTTTAAACTTGATTTAATCTTCGCCAGTCCACATGGTGATGACTAAACCTTCAGTATTCAAAAGAAAGGAGAGGGGAGGTTGATAATGGACCATCACATGTCCTTCCTCAATGTAATCCTATATCAAAAAATTTGACATTTTGGAAAATTCCATCGAATATTTTGAGGGTAGAGGAAATGAGTGATCACAGGAATATCTTATTAAGGATGCAAGGACCATCACCCGCCTAGGTGGCATGCTTCATCATTGGGTCCTGCTCCACGCTAGACGGGCTGTGCAGTGCCCAGCGGGTCCCCCAGGTAGGGGCACTTTGGTGGAGATCTTTTTCCAGCCCTTTTTGAGGGAACGTGAAGCCTCCTTCATGTGAATGTGAGGGTCTTTCCAGCCTGAATAAGGTATTCCTGAGACCACTGGATCAACCGACATAAAACACTTCATCTCCTCCACCCACAATGTAGGTGAGGTAATTTCCTGGAATGTCACATTTTTTGACATAGGATGACTCAATCTTTGTCACACCTCATTGTCAGCTCTTGCTCTACTGCTGTACCTCTACGACACTCATGCTTAATTTCATGACTTTCAACCCGGTTAACCCTGATGAACTGGGCATCTTGCAATGAGACCCGCCCATTTGCAAACAAGTCAGTGTGGAAATTGCACCTCCTTGTTTGTGAATCAGTCTTTATATAGAAACATAAAAAGTCCCTACATCAATCTCTGTAGTACTTATATGTTTATAAACAAAGTCAGTGTCTAAAAAGGCTCAAAGGACCATATATTTATACAATTAATTAAACAACATTTATACAATTGATTAAACAACATATAATCAGCGCAACACTAAGAATGAATATAAAATTTATTCAATACAGATATGCAATTAAAACCATAATACACCATTCAAAGATTAAAAAAGCACAATTTATGATTAAAATACACAGTTACAAAATCATTAGAAAACAGAAAAGTCGACGCCGCGTTTCGGTGAATCGTAAATATATCACCTTCTTCAGGACAGTTTTCTAAACGATAAAAACATTCAGTTATAAATCATCTCAAGTGTTGCTACTAACAATATTATAAATCTTATTAAAATTCCAAAAGCATAATTAAATAAGACAAATATATATCATATTTCATCCCAAACTATAATTTCTTTCCAGTATTTTAATAAATACACATCACAATTGTGATGTGTATTTATTAAAATACTGGAAAGCCATATAGTGTGTAAAGTTTCATGTGACACTGGATTGTCTAGTTTAGCAAGAAATTATAGTTTGGGATGAAATATGATATATATTTGTCTTATTTAATTATGCTTTTGGAATTTTAATAAGATTTATAATATTGTTAGTAGCAACACTTGAGATGATTTATAACTGAATGTTTTTATCGTATAGTGTACTCACCACGCGGATCAGTTAGAGAACGTGTCAGATGCGCACAGAACTTTTATATATATATATATATAATTGTGCCATTATTTCGAGCTCTTGTTTTTGTTATGACTGTGCATTTCAGACACACCTTGAACGTACGGATACTGTAGATTCTGTCAGGACCTGAGGCTCCGGTTATGCTTCTCTTTACTTACTTTTAACAGCAGTCAATTACAATAAAGTTTAACAATTACTACATTTCCCATGATACTCTAATATCACGTGACCAACCATAGAGCCACTGCCCTATATAAGCCTTACACAATGTCTCAGTGCCCTCTTTCGTTGCTGCTTCACAGCCAGTTAAGTACACTTCCAATCTTATCTTTGATTATGTGAATAACTGTATCTTTATTGGTTATATGGTAATATACGGTTGTTAAGGATACAAGCACGACTCGCGCTGTCTATATTGTGTTATTGTGCATGCCTTTGAACAGCTTTTATGCAGGTTTATTTATTTAGCAAGCTTGAGATTTTTGTTGCGGCGCCGAGCGAGTTTCGTTTATGACCTCGCCCGGTCGGCATGTCTATACTGTATAACGGGAGCGCTTCGCCTTCCGACCTGCGTCCTGATAAGTGTGGAGTGGGAGACAAGGGCAAGGACATGCATCTAATGGATGCGCGGTCCTCTTTTTATTTTCTCTCGAGCGATTGACACCGCGCATGCGCGACGGCCATCTTTCTTTTCTTCATAGCTCGGAAGGCTTTAATGAACGCGGGGAGCTGTGTATAAATGCTCCAATTTGCTTATCCCTCGAGGCAGCTCCTTTTGACACCCTGCAGAAGAGTCTGTGCAGGGTTGTATAATAAAGCTTTGGCTCTGCCTAGAGTAGCAGACAAGCCCTCCCTCCACCATATATTGATTGTTCTATACAGTGTTTCTGTATGTGGCTTGCCTGGGGTTGGTTCTACTCCCCCACTATTGCTCCTGATTCCGGGTGTACTCACCTTAATCCCACAGTGGTGGCCCTTGGTCTCTTTCTGACAGTCTTACTGCATTCCATTAAACAAGATAGCAGAATTTTATGAAGAGGAATATTTCTACGAAGAACCCTCGGGGTCCCTGGAGCAAGACCTGGTAAATGCATTGGACGTGGGGGTGCAGCATTCAGTAAATAGTACCTTGGTTCGGGCGATCGAACCTTTGAAATGCCACCTGGGTGGCTATGCAGAACAACAAGACTGGCTACCTACCCCTCCATTGCGGGCCAGACCCAATAGGAAGTCCCCCATGGGACCCCATGCAGTGGATTTTGCCAAACTGGCCAGTAGCATGACTACAAAGCATGACTATAGCGCCTCTTCGGAGGCTGTGGTTCCCGACCCATTCCAAGAGGACGATGAGAGTTCCTCTTCCCACCAGTGCTCAGACCAGGAAGACGTCCCCAGACCCAGCTCCCCAGGAAATAGCTGAGTATGTACAGGCAGACCTGCGTCAAACTTTTAATAAAGAGGTATGGGATAGATTACGCCAAGGTAAGGTAGCTGACACCCCAAAGTGTACCCCACAATGGTTACCTACCTCAAAAAACATTCCAAAGACCCTAAGAAAGGGATAGCTAGGGTCTGGCGCTCCTGCCAGGACAAACTCCTTGACATGAACGGCCCCTTAACTAAAATTCTAGAATTGGGGTCCTGGGCAAAAGAGTTCGCCATGTCAATTGACCCTAAAGAGCTAATAGGATGGGCGCAACGGGCCATATGCCAACTGGGGAATGCTAACTGCGCCATGTCCAGTGAGAGGAGGCGATCCATCCTATTGAAATTGGACCCCAAGCTCGCCGCACTGTCCACTTCTGAGGCCGGCCCCCTCGTCCAAGGCCTCCTGTTTGGTCATCCATTCCTCAAAGAACTGACAAAATTTGTAGCTACCTTTAGCGGGCAAGACAAAGCGCAGGGGTCCCTCAGTAAAGTCTTCCGACCAGTTTTTGGCAGGGCTGCACGATTTAGAGGGCGTTCGTTCGGCCGGGGTTACCAGCAAGGCCCCCAAAGAGGTTATTATCAACAAAAACGTGGGGGTTATCAGGACCCTAACAACCCCACCTTCTACCCAACCCAACTCTCTAACAGAAACTGCTTCGGAAAGGGTAGATACGGAGGAAACAGGGACCCCAGGTTTGACTCATTCTGTGTTCAGAGGTGGTGTTGGGGGGCAGGATCCAGTCCTTCCTTCATGTTTGGCAGATGATCTCCAGGATGCACGGGTACTGGAAACAGTGCAGGGGTACAAAACAGAACTGTACAGCTCCCCCAGACAGGGTTCCCTTCCCCCAATGATGTCTTTTTCCCTTCGAGATCAAAGCTTTATCTCAACTCCGAAATTCTGACCCTTCTACAAAAAGGGGCATTAGTAGTCACAGAACCTCATCCCCTAGGTTTTCTCAGCAGTGTCTTCTTAGTAGAGAAGAAAGAGGGGGATCCCGACTAGTCTTGAATTTAAAAGATTTGAATGGTTAGGTCGTTTACCGACATTTCAAGATGGAAGGCATCCATCTGCTCTGCGATCTCCTCCAGGAGTGGGACTGGATGGTACGTCTGGATTTAAAAGACGCCTACCTTACCATTCCCATTTTTGCGCCTCATCGGCGTGTCCTGCAATTCCTGTGGCAAGGAATTTATTATGAGTACAAAGTCCTTCCCTTCGGTCTCTCCTCTTCGCCATGGTGTTTCACGAAACTTCTACGTTATTTATCTGTACGACATAATTATCATGACGCGGTGCCCTCGGTTGGTGGTCACTCACCTCGAGTGGTCAATCACGGTCCTTCAGAGCTTGGGATTGATTGTTAACTCACAGAAATCTAGTCTGATACCAGCTCAAATGATAGAATTTCTGGGGTTCCAGATCGACTCTCGCTCGTGTCAGTTGATGCTACCAACGCAGGTCAGAAACATCAAGAGAGAGTTCAGATTGATTTTGAGCAGGCAGACCGTATCTTTGCGATCAGTAGCCCAAGTAGTAGGGCTGCTGGCCTCCTCGATACAGGCGATTTTTTCAGATCCCTTACATTATGGAGCACTTCAGAGACTCAAAATTCGGCATCTCTGGAAAGGCCTCAGTTATGCAGAGCAGATTCTCCTCTCAGAGGATGCGAGGTCCGAGATAGCGTGGTGGTTGGATCACATGGATGCCAGCAGCTGGGGCTGGGGAGCCAGGTGTGGACCGATCTCCACGGGGGGTCGGTGGTCCCAAGACGAACTGACCATGCACATCAATTGCCTGGAGCTTCTAGTGGGCTCCTTTGCGATTCGCAGCCTGTCACCGATAAAGTCGGACTGCTGCATTTTACTTCGGATGGACAATGTCTCAGCGGTTCGCTACGTGAACAAGCTAGGGAGGACAAGATCCCGTGTGCTGGCGGAGATCGCGAAGGAATTCTGGCATTTTTACCTTTAACATCGAATATCGGTGGTGGCAGAATATCTACAGGGTCGCAACAACTCTGTGGCGAATTGGCAGTCCCGGCGATTGGAGACTTTACCCCCGAGTTTTCCACACATTGAATAGTCTCTGGGGTCCCTGCCAGATAGACATGTTTGCCTCACGTCTCAACCATCAAGTCCCATCCTTTTTCAGTTGGCGGCCGGACCCAGAGGCCTTGGCCACAGATGCCTTTCTCCAAGACTGGAACTCCGCTCTGAGTTATGCGTTTCCCCCGTTCTTAATGATTCCCAGGGTACTAGAGCAGGTGCGTCGCCAACGGGCGGAATTGGTGTTGATAGCGCAAGCATGGTTTCCAGTCTTTCTGGAATTGTCGTGTGCCTCCCCAATCCTTCTCCCATTTCGGTGGAATCTCCTTCTGGATCCGGGGGGCCTTCCACATCCACTGATATTGTCAGGACAACTCTCTCTAGTGGCTTGGCGAGTTTCCGGGACAGATGGAGTGTCCCTGGACTTTCGAAGGAAGCTAGCAACTTCATTAGTGAGGCCTGGTCAACCAATACACACAAACGATATGCCTCCTGCTGGAAACGATGGTGTGGCTGGTGCCATGAACGGGACGTTAATCCCGTTGGAGCATATTACACTTTGGTAATTAATTTTCTGTCTTCACTTGCCTCCACGGGTATGGCTTACAGGACGGTTAATAATTTCCGGTCAGTCATTTCGGCAGGCCACGATTCGGTGGATGGTAAACCAGTCGGTGAACATCCCATAGCATGCAAACTTCTGAGGGGCATCCGTATGGTCCGCTCTCCATGTCCGAAGTACTAGGTTTTATCGGACGTGTCCATCATTCTATGATCTTCAGAAGCATGGCCAGTCAATAAGTATCTCTCGAGAAAACAGTTGTCCGTCAAACTGACCATGTTGCTTTGCCTCGTATCTTGTAAAAGAGTTTCAGATGTCTGCGCCTTAGATTTGGCGGGACAGAGTTTTTTCCCTGAAGGGGTTACTTTCTCCATTTCTAAATGTGCTACATGCAATACATCTTCGGCCCTTAACCGGCTTTTCCGGATAATCCCAAACTGTGTGTGGTTCAATGTTTGAAGGCATATGAGGTGAATACTGCTGAATTTTGTACAGATATGAACGGACAATTATTGATAGCATTACAGAAGCCTTTTCGCTCAGTGACTCCGGCCATTTTGGCGAGATGGGTGCGTCGGGTGCTGAGCGAAGCAGGCATTGATGTGTCCATGTTTGGAGCCCACTCGGCTCGAGGGGCCATGGCTTCCAAATCTTTTGCTTTCGGTGCCAGTCTCGCTGACATCATGAAATCAGCATTCTGGTCGACAGAGTTCTCTTTCAAGACATTTTATTGTACCCCTATTGTTGATGCAGCTTCTGTTGTGGTGGCTAAGCATTAAACAAGCGTAATTGGAGCCTCCAGTCCTGACATAGAATTAAAAATGTGAAAACATTCATGACAAGAATGAATTTTCAATTCTATTGAGGACACGGAGGCGAGGATTATCCCACCCAGATTAAGATGTTTTACAGTTTATTGATGTAATGAATCAAATTCTTATTGTTGTCCCACCCCTTTGTTGTTCATATCATTGATTTGTGACATGGGTTGCTAGATCAGTGTTACGGTATCTCCCTTTTCCTCCCCAGGATCGGAAGGCAAATGAGATCCCCTTGGAGTGGATGTTCTTGGCTTATACAAGATTTGCTTTGGTGAGGATCGGGCCCTCAGTGGACAACCAAAAATATCATTGAGGATTCTTGGCATCCTGTTGGTCGGAGTTTCGAGTTGGGCCCCTGTTGGGTCTTGTGTTATGGATCATAGGAGAAGGTTGATACACCTTAGCAGGTCTCATATTCAAATGACTCTACGAAGTTGTATGGTTTTGAATTGACTTAACTGTTTCAACTGGATTCTGAACAAAGAAAGAGGACACTGAGACGCTGTCTAAGGCTTATATAGGGCAGTGGCTCTATGGTTGGTCATGTTATATTAGGGTATCATGGGAAATGTAGTAATGTTTAAACTTTATTGTAATTGGCTGCTGTTAAAAGTAAGTAAATAATAGAGAAGCATAGTCCTCGCTTCTTTGTCCTTAATAGAATTGAAATTTCTTGTCACAAATGTTTGCACATTTTTAATTGTGTATAAAATAGCTTACGTGTGGTATTCTGTACGCGTACATCAGTGACGCAAGCAATGGAATGCTGACAGGGCATGCGCTGGTGGGATGGAATCCTGGGTGATGCATTCTTTGAAAAGGCGGTTCACGAGAGCCCTGTCCTGAAGATATTGTGGTGGCCTGAAGTGCCAGACTTGTTTCCCCTGTGTTGTGTTCCTCTACGCCAGAGCTCCTTGAGCCAGGGTGCGATACATTCTATAATCTACATATGTCATAGATGGATTATTAATATTTCCATACCCTAAATATGCAGTCACTATGCCAGAGGTTACCAGGTGCCAGGAATGTGTTTTGAGAGAGGTAATAGAACACACCGCACATCTCTGCTGAATGCGTTTTCAGAAAGGTGGTAGTACACACAATACATCTCTGTTGGATGTGTTTTGAGAGAGGTAATAGAACACACCACACATCTCTATTGGATGCGTTTTCAGCGAGGTAGTGGGAAACACCAAACATCTCAGTTGGATGCGTTTTCACAGAGGTGGTAGGACACACCACACATCTGTATTGGATGTGTTTTCAGGCAGGATTTAGGACACACCACACATCTCTGCAGGATGCGTTTACAGAGGGATGGTAGAACACACCACACATCTCTGTAGGATGCTTTCTCAGAGAGGTGGTATGACACACCACACATCTATATTCAATATGCTTTCACACAGGTTTAAGGAAACACCACACATCTCTAAAGGATGTGTTTTCAGAGAGGTGGTAGAACCCACCACACATTTCTAATGGATGTGTTTCCAGAGGGGTGGTAGGACACACCTCTCATCTCTAAAGGATGTTTTCAGAGAGGAGGTAGGACACATACAGATGTGTTTTCAGAGGGGTGGTAGACGCACCACACATCTGCGTTGGGTGTGTTTTTAGGGAGTTTTTAGGACACACCATACATCTATTATGGAAGTGTTTTCAGAGGGGTGGTAGGGCACACCAGACATCTCTGTTGGATGTGTTTTCATAGAGGTGGTACGACATGCAATACATCTCTATAGCCACTGTGATGGCCCGCGCACTTTTTTAAGGTGAGAGTCTAAACAAATGAATGGGTGGATGAATGGAAGGGCGAAAGGCTGGTTACATTGAAGGATGGGTGGATAGGTGGAAGGATGGAGGGAAATCTTCTAGGAAGGGACGGGTTCACTTGCTACACTCGTCTCATGCCATTAGATGGTATGGTTCAAAGCAGGGCCATTTTAATGTTATGTCTATTCCCTTGACTATAGAGATAGAATTGTGGAGGAAGGTCCATCAGTGGATTCTCCTCCAGATTTGGCACTTTCACCAGAAGCAGAAATCAGAGGATATTGAATTACAGCACAAATTCAGATTGCCTTTAGTGTAGGTGCGTACCTGCAAAGCGTTGCTAAGTACAGTACAACGGCCCCTATGTGGCAGCCATTACTGGTGAACCAGACAACTTGAATGGGCCAGATGTTCTGTTGAAGCTGAACAGTTACATTGCTCGGTGATTCCTGTACATCCCGTTGGCCGGACAACCTTCCCTGTATTGTGTGCACTCTAGCATTAGCCACAACACTCTACCTTATGGTTAGATCTGCCTTCATGTAAAGGAAGAAGCCCAGAGGCAACCTGTAATTGTTGCTCTTTGAGGCCTGTCCAGTAAGTGCCCTGCACTTAGCCTGGGAGACAGAATGGCCTTTGTACTTTCCATTTGACTTCGAAATTGCATTTGTGCTGATGAGTCCAATTGATAATCCTGTTCAACTTTCTTCCTTTTTAGGCTTGCTCTGCTCCTTCTTGAAAAGAGCTCTGGGTTTGTGGATATCAGATATCCTACAGCCCTTTTCCTGTGTTAGTAATATGTTCCATTAGCCAACTCAGTTTTAAGATTTTATTTCAATCTGTAATTTTCTGCTCAGGTAAACAGAGTGTCCCAGGAAGGCTACTTCTAGCTATTTTTAAAGCATTCAAACTTTAATGCTCAAGAGAAGACTCTTAATGTCTCTGAATCCACTTCTATATCTTTTAAATTGTGTACTTAGAGTCAAGTAAAAGTTTGTTAAAAAAGTAGTTTGAGGAATTTGGTGCATCGCTTTTGCAGATTATCATAGGTTTTACAAATAATATATTTTCCTGAATATTTAGAGGGATTTGCTCACATTGTTAGCTAGCATTATTAAATGTGCCCAGAACATGAAGATTTTTTGTATTTGCTAAAAAATCCTGCCTGTCTGCCCCCTTGGCTTCTTGAACTTTCAAACTCGCATTTGTGCTCAAATGGGATTCTGTTGTAATGGCCGCCTCATAGGGCACTCACTATACTCAGTGTCATTGTGCCATCATCAGCAACATCGATGGTGGGGGCGTCAACAACGTCTGAAACACTGGGAGAGATTTATCAACATGCTACACCAGTGCAAAGTCACTGAAAACAACGCAAACTGCTGCAAAGGGTTCAGTTGGTATTTACTTTCCAGTGCAAAACTTTTTTTTTCTTTTTTACAGAGTTTTATATAGCGCGAACTTGACCCGAATCGGGTATCAGAGCGCTTTACATAGCACCAGTTGCATTACATGAGGACACATTCATTCAAAGCTTGTTTTGCCCTGAAATGTTGTCTAAAAGTAACACAAAGCAGCACTTTGCGCTATGAGCTACTTTGCACCAAGGGGGTGTCCGATGTACTGTACATGACATTCCCATGCCACCATCCATGGTTTTTGATACAATGCTCTATCTACTAACATTTGTACTCAGGGATTTGCATCCAAAAAGTATGTCTCCTTGAGGCAGGTGCAAAAAAGGAGAAACGTTTTCTTTTCTCTAAATATTTTTAACTTTGCATGTGTGGTGTACTGTACAGCTTACATACAAAGTGGTAAAAGTTTAAAAGTAGTTCAAAGCATAGTATTCTGTACTGGAAGGGTACTCTTTGGTACAAAACCTATGCTAGATTCACGCAGACTCCTTTGCAGTACAGGTGCAAAGGTCAGTGCCTGGCACTAGGCACCAAGGAAATGTGTCAGTGCTTAGGAAGTGAGTAACAGATCCATATCTTAGTAGATATTGTGCTGTCCTGCTGTCTCCCTCTTGCACAACACAATGCAGCAACTTCTGTTGTTGTGCTGCTTTGCGTCAAATACTAACAAATCTGTCCCAATGTTTCTTGGCTTTCAGGCATCATCTCAGGCACAAATGTCAGATTTTCAAACACAAGGAGGTGATGGACGGAGCGCTGAAACGTTTCAGACACTCTCCCTCAGTCACAGATCTGGGTTGAATCCATCATCGTTCTTTAGCTCACTTCGCCACCACAGTTCAGACCCAGCCATATGCAAATCAGTCTTGACCCTGTTCCTCATGGGAACAGTCCAGCCCGAACTGCCAATCCAGGTCTTTCCTGGACTGGAAACAAGCATCCTGGGACCGGTTATGGGGTAACACTCCTCATCAGCCAGGTTTTCTTAAATCCAGTGGCACAGCGGGCAAGGGACCCATGTCTGTGCATACCCATCCCACTTTGAGAGAAAAGTGTTGCAGCAACAAATGATGGATGGAATGATGAATGAATCAAACATTCACCCCCAGTCAAGAGATCTGGTTTAAAATCCATTGTTCTTTAGCTCACTACGCCACCCCAGTTTGGACCCAGCCATATGCAAATCAGGCTTGACCCTGTTCCTCATGGGAACAGTCGAGTCAAGCCAAGCCGGGTCCTCCCTGGACCAGAAACAATCATCCTGGGACCGGTTTTGGGGTAACACCCCTCATCAGCCAGGCTAGCTTGAATCCAGTGGCAAAGTGAGCAAGGGACCCACGTCTAGGCATATCCTGCCAACTTAGTGCAAACAAAGCAAACACGAAGAGATGATGGACGGAGCACTGAAACTTTTCAGACACTCAACCCCAGTCACAGATCTGAGTTGAATCATCATCATTCTTTAGCTCACTTCGCCACCCCAGTTCAGACCCAGTCATATGCAAATCAGTCTAGACCCTGTTCCTCATGGGAACAGTCCAGCCCGAACTGCCAATCCAGGTCTTTCCGGGACTGGAAACAAGCATCCTGGGACCGGTTATGGGGTAACACTCCTCATCAGCCAGGTTTTCTTAAATCCAGTGGCACAGCGGGCAAGGGACCCATGTCTGTGCATACCCATCCCACTTTGAGAGAAAAGTGTTGCAGCAACAAATGATGGACGGAATGATGAATGAATCAAACATTCACCCCCAGTCAAGAGATCTGGTTTAAAATCCATTGTTCTTTAGCTCACTACGCCACCCCAGTTTGGACCCAGCCATATGCAAATCAGGCTTGACCCTGTTCCTCATGGGAACAGTCGAGTCAAGCCAAGCCGGGTCCTCCCTGGACCAGAAACAATCATCCTGGGACCGGTTTTGGGGTAACACCCCTCATCAGCCAGGCTAGCTTGAATCCAGTGGCAAAGTGAGCAAGGGACCCACGTCTAGGCATATCCTGCCAACTTAGTGCAAACAAAGCAAACACGAAGAGATGATGGACGGAGCACTGAAACTTTTCAGACACTCAACCCCAGTCACAGATCTGAGTTGAATCATCATCATTCTTTAGCTCACTTCGCCACCCCAGTTCAGACCCAGTCATATGCAAATCAGTCTAGACCCTGTTCCTCATGGGAACAGTCCAGCCCGAACTGCCAATCCAGGTCTTTCCGGGACTGGAAACAAGCATCCTGGGACCGGTTTCGGGGTAACACCCCTCATCAGCCAGGTTTTCTTAAATCCAGTGGCACAGCGAGCAAGAGACCCACGTCTAGGCATACCCATTCCACTTTGGGAGAAAAGTGTTGTAGCAACAAATGATGGACGGAATGATGAATGAATCAAACATTCACCCCCAGTCAAGAGATCTGGGTTAAATCCATTGTTCTTTAGCTCACTACGCCACCCCAGTTTGGACCCAGCCATATGCAAATCAGTCTTGACCCTGTTCCTCATGGGAACAGTAAAGCCAAGCCAATTCGGGTCCTCCCTGGACCAGAAACAATCATCCTGGGACCGGTTTCGGGGTAACACCCCTTATCAACCAGGCTAGCTTGAATCCAGTGGCAAAGTGAGCAAGGGACCCACGTCTAGGCATATCCTGCTAACTTAGTACAAACAAAGCAAACACGAAGAGATGATGGACGGAGGACTGAAACTTTTCAGACACTCAACCCCAGTCACAGATCTGAGTTGAATCCATCATCATTCTTTAGCTCACTTCACCACCCCAGTTCAGACCCAGTCATATGCAAATCAGTCTTGACCCAGTTCCTCATGGGAATAGTCCAGCCCGAACTGCCAAGCTAGGTCTTCCCTGGACCGGAAACAAGCATCCTTGTTAGATTTTCAAACACAACTCTGTCCATATGTGTATCTACCCAGGCAAGAAGAATTAACAGCTGCCAGCACAATAACAGTACGTGCTCCCAATCCTCTAACTTTATCAGGGTCCCAATAAGGAACTTACCTTGAACAATAAACTAATCCTTTCTTTTTAGGTTCCACCTAGACAGCACATGAGCTGTCTCTTTGAGACCTTTTGTTTTCTGTCAGTGGACTTAAAGACAACCCATTGTTTACCATTGCTTGGCATCATTATCACTCTCCTTTGTTTGCTTCTTATTGCTCAGCTACTGTAGGCTTCCTTCCACTTTGTGTGATTGTCTCCCACCTGCAGAATGGACGCATTACTTGAGTCCTTCCACTGCTTTTTTTCAGAGCTGCTTTTTTCTTTGTGTCCAAGCACTCTTCCAGAGCATGTCTTTTTCAGCTGGCTCCATCATGTACTACTCCCTCCTCCTTCCTCCCTTGTCTGCATTGTTGCTTGCCCGTAAACCCCTCTGTTGTTGCTTGCCACCACCCACCCTCCTTTCTCCCTCCACCTAGTTGTTGCTTGCCCCCACCCTCCTTTCTCCCTCCGCCTAGTTGTTGCTTGCCTCCACCACCCTCCCTTTCTTGCTCGTGTTGTTTCTTACCCCACCTGCCTTTCAGCAATAAAGAAAAGCGCTATGATGTGGCAAGCGCTGGCTGTGTCATAGCGGGCTTTTTTTTAACTTTCACTCATTGTGCACAGCAGCCGCGCTGTTGTACGTTATGACAAAAAATTGACAAAGTGAGACGTTTTGGCTTTGCCAATGTTTGTATCAGGTTTGGTTCACAGTTTTAGCTGTTGCCAGAACTCTTGTCACTAGCACACAAACGTAACACAATAGAATGTACAGAGTGCAACTCTGAGTCAGCCCCTCCCCAATCACAGCTTCCTTTGATCTGTCCCCTTGCACCGTGGTTGTTAACTGTTTCTTTCACATTCTGATCAGCCCACAGCATTTCGAGGATAATTATATCTTGCCATGTTTTATTCCATGTTAAAAAAATGTATTGAGTTTTCAGGAGATGTATCTGCTTCTGATTTCTAGTTTCCTTGCCAGGATATACCTTTATTTGCTCATAGCGACCCATGGATTGTACAATTGTTCACCCTAAACCTTTTGTTATGACACAATGTTCTTAGATTGGATATGGCGACATTATTGTTTAATTTTTTAATATATTAGAACATTGGAATGTTGGGAGCTCCATTGAAGACAATGGAGCGCTCCGGGCTTCTGATGGCCGGTAGAAGCCCATAGCACCAACATTCCAATGTTTGTTCACAGCAACAGCAATTTAAATCCCCTCGGGCTCCCTGAGGCCTTTGTTTTATTTGTTAGAACATTCTGCCCTCTAGTGGCGGAATGTTCTAATAGCCTTATAGCCCGACGTAGCTGGGCTATACTGGGCATTAAAGGCCCGCTCCCTTGTTAAAGGACCTCACCTTTGGCTCAGGGCCTTTAACGCTGGAGCGGGCCTTTAATGGCCGCCATAGCCTGCTACAGCAGGCTATAAGGCCATAGTAGAAATAGGACTTGGGCAATATATATGAAGAAATAATAACTTAGAGTGATTTGCCGGATTCATGGTAAGGGTAGTGACAATATTATGTTGGGTGGATTCATATCCTGATTTAGACTTTGGTGGGAATCCTGTCATCTGCCAGGAGATAGGAGGAATTGACCTCTGCTGCTCAGGCTGGATACTGCCTGCTGTATCTAGAGATCACTGCCTGCCTCCCATGAAACATGGCAGCTGCTCCTAAACTTCGAATGCCTTGAGAGGAGCCACCAAGCTCAACTCTGGAACATCAAACTGTAGAGAGTCTTTTAGTTTTCATGCAGTGTGTTATCAGGCTCAAAAATTCCTTTGTGCAACATTTTTCAACAAAGATTTCATTAGCATGACAGTGGTTTTACATCAGACCTCTTACCCAATTATCTGTGTGCAATTCAATTAATATATCTAGAAGACCAGGAAGATTGCACGATCCATGCAGTTTAGACCATAACCGAATGAACTGTCCCTATCGAAGATACTAGAAAAGTCGATGCACGTGAAATAGACCTTCTGCCTCATTCGATGGACATACTTCTGTTACAGTTAATATTACCATACCAGGGGTGGAACATGGCTACCCAGAAATTATGGGCATTTGGTGATACCCTTTTTGTGGTACACTTGCAGCAAGTCTTATGACTTCAGTATCTGGACACGGCTCCAACAGTTTCTCTGATGAGGGTGCGTGAGGTGGATAATTTTGGAAAACGATGCTGGATGGGGAGCAAGCTTATTGCATCTTACTGAGGGAACATCTTTTCTAGTTATAGATGCTGGGATAGCTCAATGAGTCAGAAAGATTCCGGGCCTGATGTACTATTCCCTTAAACAGGGATGTAATTTGCAATACAACCTATCTACTAATATGTTGTGGCACAAATTGTAACTCTCTAATTTTGACAGTAGAACAATTGGCTCTAAAGTCAGACTGGTCTAGGGGTGGCAAATTAACCACCTTTATCAAGATGTCAACATAGTCTTAGCAGACAACCCCCTGCATGAGTCTCATTAGGAAATAATCTGATAAATAGCAAGACCTTTTCTTGACAATTTCTTATAAATGTGCAAAATTAAACCTTCCAGCCATGATGATGGAATCATTGAAGTGCCTTAGGAGGTTTTTAGTACTTTGGCCCGAGTCCTAAGGGTGTATTTATACACAGGAACAGGTCCTTTACCCAAGATGCAATGGAGACGTGTAAAGATCCCTCTGTCACCAAAATCTGGCAAACAGTGGCAAGCTTTGACCTTGGATTGTTCACCTTGAATTAGGTATCATGTGTTTTATATTAGAAGGTATGCTTCCCACTGTTTCTCTCTTTATTGGTAACAATTTTGGGACGTCCTTAATGGTTAACTTGGTAACACAAGACCAAAAGTTACTTATGTTCAATTTAAAAAGGCTTCATATTCTTGAGACCATTTTTGTGCAGCAGCCATATTATGTCAGATCTATGTTCTTCTCCAATTAAACATGTACAAGACTGATGGAGCAGGGTTTGCGTCATGTAAACCTGCTCGGATCAACGCCCCAAGTTAACATTTACTAAACGTGTGTTTTGTACTAATATGCAATAATATACACAAACACTGGGAAAATGCTTTGCGCATGCGTGCATTGCAATTAAGATTAATGTATGAAATGCTTAGGTTGCATATCGCTTTTGCACATTAAAACCGACAAAGTGGAATAATGCTATTGCAAATAATAATGCTTTGCACATTAATGTTCATATAAATTAACATGGGATTAGTGCAATGGTGGGAGGGAAACAGTGTAATTTCCATTTTCATGTTATTAATATTCTTTATATTTCTCCTTCATCGTAGTTTTAAAATGGGCCTATGGTGAACAAATAGATATGCGTGTTAAATTAGCCTGAATAAATGAAAAGGCCGCGAAAGGTTGACCCGTATATGAACTTTGGTGGGTGTCAGCGGTGGATGAAGGAAACCTTGAAGAGTGAAAGAAAGACGTGCAATATTTGAGGACGTCGAGATGCCTGGGAAAGCTCAAATTGATGAACATTTTATGTCTAGCCGATACATTGTTTGAAATAAAGTTGCTAATACAGGGACAAGCCATTCATCGGAAAATGTGACTTGATGGGGGATAGAGAATCAATTCATAAGCAGTAATGTTAATCGTGACAACAAAGAAAGCATGTAAAGCCAAATGAAGTAATGGAGGTGTGGTGTAACACCCCACAAATTGACCAATGAAAAGTTGAGATTTTCCCGAATGTTGCAGATTAGTGGGATGGTCAGGTTGAGTTAGTGTATAATTGGGGTGCTCTTAAGGGGTGTGGTTAGAGCGTGCGTTCGGACTGTCAGCTTTCGTAGGTCCGGAGAGGCAGAGGGTGATCGTCACTGTCCGTCGGTTAGAGGCCTACCTGTCCTGATCCTATCTTTATCCCAGTTTCCTTATACGGGTTCCCTTTCACTATCCTCGTGGCCAGGGGGTGGTGGTTTTTTCTGAACTTTTATCGCTAGGTATGTATCAATAGGGAAATTTGCAAATGTCTGCAAATGTTTTCTCTCCATGACTCTTATGTCTCTTCACCTATCCACTCCATAATATTCACTGTGATTCAGATATTTGTGATCTTGTCTGCATATTTTATGATATTTCTCCTATAATGTGTATTTTCTTTTCCCTGTAACTTTGTACCTGAGATTTCTTATATTTACTGAAGATAAACAGATTAACGATTTTTGAGTTTGTGATAATTTCCTCATGACATTTGTTAAGATATTAGTTGATTAGTCATGTCAATAATTTACACTACTCAATCAATATGATTCATCGCCCAAGAGGAAAGTGGTTGACGATATAGGTTAAAGGGCTAAAATAAAGAAGAATCGATTAGATAAATCTGTTCTTTCCCTTTAGATGAGTAAAGACAAAATCAACGTCACACAAACCGCATTCAGCGTCATTCTCGCAGGGTCTGTTAAATGGTGAGAAATTGTGTATTGTATGTTTGGGGCCCGTTGTCTGCTGTGTCATTCAGAGACCCCCGGTTTGGTGCTGGATCAAGACCAAGTAAAGGTAAGATTCAGCTCTCTGCAGAGACCTTGATCTTTACTGTGCTTCATGAATAGTTTGGGATAGGTGACCTAATCCGATACTATCTCAGTCAGTAATTGAAACCAATCCAGCTGTTGCGTCTAAGATATTGGGAGATTCATTCAGATCTGATGCAACCACGCAGTTAGCTTCATTGGCACATTCATACATGTAATTATAGATGGGTAACAGTGAATAACGGATGTTTTTCACCGAGGGTTGCTAAGTGATATCCAAAAGACAATGAGAGTGGCGCTTGATTTGCCTATGATGTTACTCAGAACCCAGAGGTGAAAAACATCCCTGTTATTTAGTTTTTACCCATCTATAATTTCATGGTATGTATGGACCGCAAAATCATCTTCCCTTGCTTTAAGCTGCTACACAGGGGCAGGGGGAGCCATACATAACATGGTCTGTTCTCCATATCCAAATTGTAAAAAAAAAAAAAAAAAAATGGCCTCCTTCTACCATTCTTCACTACTCTCTGTGCCTTCCTTTCCCTTCCCTCCAAAATCTGTGCTTCCTGTTCTCCAGCGCTCCTCTGACAGGGACTCAGAGAGCCCAGCCAAGGCAGCCTGCAATTCCTTTATGACATAGCGTGGCATATGACGTAAACTAGGATCACCACTCAGCATAGCATTCACTTAGTCTGTGACTTTACACTCAGCCTCTAGCTTGTTCACTTACCGCTCTACCCTGTGTAAAACAATACCTCCAGCGTGTACTGCACTACCACAGCGTAATGAGTCAGGTGTCAGCATCCTGCCCATCCGCTTCCTGTCACCTGCTAATTTCCATCAATCACATTGGCCATATTGCCGATATCAGCTTCATGCCCACCCCACAAGTAGTCTCCCAAATCCTTCATCAAGTGTTTCATCATTAATATTGTGCCACTTCATGGCACCCTATGCCCTCCTTTCCTCTGGTGACATTGAGGCTGATGATGCACTGGAAATGAGAGATGATGTTTGTTGGAACTGGCACTTTCTGTTTGGCTGAGGCAGTGCCCTAACCAGGCAGACCCTACCACTCCCATCATGGGTAGGTGATTACACTGACAGCATAACCTGCGCTAATCCTTGCTTAGCTTGGCACTGAGCAGTCAAGCTTATCACAGAGGCAATGTGTAAAGCATAGGCACAGCACTCCCACACAATAAATACACTGAGCGTCACAAAAGAGACTTCACACGTGGTGCATATAAATAAAGTTTGTATTCAACACTCACATTAATTAACACAACATGAACATCATGTATTTCTGGGCATAAATCACATTTGGAAACTAACTAGAAGTACTAGGCCCAACCGTGTTAAAATGACATCAGTAGTATGCACACTTGGGAAAGATCCTACTTTACCCTCCCAGCACCCTTATGCGGTGCAAAAGGTTGTCAGAACTAGGCCCACACTGGCAATTATTAAATTCAATACCACGCAGTTATAGGGTGCACCCCAGATTACAACAATATAAAAAATGTGCACACACAGATAATTAAAACACTTTTAAACAGCACAGTGAGCGAAGGCCGCATGGGTAAAAACCAATGTCAAACGTAGTATTCTTTTGGCAAGGAATCATCGTGTAAAGCAACTCCGCCGTGAGGTGCAATTAATAACAGGCAGTCCTCATGCAGTGCCTCCCGCACACTCAGCACTGATACGCAGTGCCACGGATATCAGGCAGGGCCGTATGGAGTGCACTCACACACACACATGCACACAGCACCATAATGTAGTGCCACTGATATCCGGCAGGTCAGTTGATAATACAAATGGAGACCCAAGCCCTCCTCCACCCTTCAGCTAACCCCGACTACCCTATGCCCATAGGCTGGAGATAAACCACCCCCCCCCCGATACGAGGCCTATTGCTGCCGGAGTCACACTTAGTCAGAGTCCCAGGGAAGAAGGTGGGGGTAGGTAACAGGGCTAATTAGGCAGTTGACAAATGGGGGTTTAGCCACCACTCTTGAAGTTCACTCACAGGATGCGGAGCAAAAGTGGGCTGAGGGAGATAGTCGTGCAATCAAAGGATTCCACAAGGTGCCTTCCTGCACCAGCCCAGTTCTGCAAAGCACAGGGGGAGGCGGGTGTCACGCAGTCTCTTAACCTGCTTCTGATCGCTCTAGGAAGCGTTCCTTAGCCCAGTCAATTACTGTCACCACCCAGCCCCGATCAGGGCAATACTACCTGGCACACAAAGTTGTCGGGCCGGGTGAGGAGAGGGCAGTTGATTGGCCGCAATGAGAGCACTAAAGGAACAATCGATAAATGGGGGGTTGTTGTATTCCTCTTAGGGTGTCCATAGCGGGCTTTCCAGTATCATGTCCTTATATAGGCACAATTCACCCTGCCCTTATATAGGCATAAATTCCCAGGCCTTATTTAGGCATTAAACCATGCACTCCAAATACAGGCATGGTCTCTGACATCCGTCCACCCTAACGTCACAACGAGTACATGAAGAACAGACCCTTAGGCTGCTGGAGTTTCCCTAGTCCAGGACTATTGATTTCTTCAAGGACTCATATATTATGTATGAACCGTTATTCCTTAGGGGTTCATTCATGACGTTTTTCGCTGTCCGATTCACGTCAATGCTAACATTCCTAGGTACTCTCAGGTATAAATATACCTTCCCTAGCTCCTGTAAATCAGAGAAGACCTCGACTTCAGAGGAGCCCGTTTCCCGGCCTGACGCACTGAGAAGACGCTGTCATCCCTGCACGCAGAGAGCCCAGCTTCCAGTGATCTCACTTCCCTTGCGGGGTGTTGGAGTTCGAGTCTGGCAAAGAGATTCCTACCTCTCTCATTCTTCAGGTATGGAGCTGATAAAAACCTAGAGGGACTCTTGGCATACTTGGCATACTAGGCATACTAAGCGTACTAGGCATACTAAGCTTAACATACTCTTAGTATACCATAGTAAGGAATACTTCACCTACTTCATACCTCTCCCTACACCTAGGATTAGGTTAGGTACATTGGGGTAGAACTAGATTAGAAACGCATCGTATGAGTACTCGCATTTTTAGCTCATGTAATTTATGTATGTGAATATAAGCTAAGAGATAATGCTATCGCAGTATTATTTATTTCTACTGCTCACACTGTACATTATTTATCTCGCATACTGTCTTGTGATCGTAACAGCACATTATACTTACACCAGAAACAAGACTGTTCAATAAATCTTTTATTGAAAACGCCCGTCTATTCTTTCTGTGTAACTCTGAGGAAAACTAAGCATGCACGATTGAGCTGAGTGAAATAGTTATCTATTGTTTCCACGACTCTGGGACACGTTCTGATTCTAAATGGAAACATAGTGGTCATGTTTTGCGGCTGCCAGAAACTACTCCCTTCTTGTTGTCAAGGAGTTTCTAGTGGCCTCTGAGCTAGCTGGCACAAGTAATTAAGTTTAATATACTCGATAGGGACATACTGACCTTAGTCCTATGTCAAACCTATAGGATATATTATTCCAATGCGCAGAGCCTATTAGGGAAATAGGAGCTACACTACATGGCGCCCAACGGTTTGGTAAGGCGGTAATTCAACGTTAGATACTGAGTAACTCAGTCGTGCTATTTTCTCTCAAGACCCCTACCCATATACTCCAAAAGACGTCTGGAGTGGGCAGGGTTTAGTATCCGCCACGGCTACATAGGGAAGTACCCTATATATTAGCTGTTTGGTTTGCTCAACGTTGAAGGATACAGTGTTCCAAAATATTGTGCACCTTATCTTTGTTTCCTTGAAACTTGTTCTACATTTTTCAAAAAACAAAATGAATGAAGACGCCGGAAACGGTGTAGCTGCGGCTGATCCAGCCCAAGCAGCAGTTTTTAACTTTACAGGTTTAAATGAAACCGAGGAGGGTGTTATAGACATCCCTCAAAACTTAAGAAGAGCCATAACTCTAAAACTTATAAAACATGGCCTACCGCCAAGAGGAGGTAGAGCAGTTTTCGTGATAGAGGCACATGAATCCTTTCAGACAGAGGTATTCTATTCATGGGTAATATTTCCTGAATGCAATCCAATATCACACACATTTCACTTCTGCAAAGAAGATGAACCACCAGAGGAATACATTCCTTTTGAGGATATTGAAATTCCATTAACATACCAGGAGCATCAGCTCTGGTTTAAAGGCGCCCTAAAACATCACAAAAACATTACTAGGCTCGGTCCATTAGGTAGACCAGGAGCAACATGGCCGATTTTAGCCGGCTACACACCTCATCCTGAACTGGATACAATGACAGATGAGGAACTACTAACTCAAATACAAGAGTTAATACAAATTTACAGACAATTGGTCCAATATGTCATGCGGACTCTCACAGTCCAACCACCATTCACACTGCCAAATCAGACCCCACATCAGGGGACTACACTAAAAATTACACCACAGACTCTCTACTCAGTCATGGGTAAAATGCCCACAAAACGTGAGCAAATTCCATTCTGGATAGCTCAAAAAATTACTCAAATCGAAGCAGTATTTCCAAATACTAGCCCATATGAGAAACACAGAATCCTAACAATCAGTTTACCAATGGGGATCACACCACAACTGGAAGACTGCACCACTTGAGGTTCAGTCTTTGCTGCCATCTATACTAAAACACATGGCATTCTGTCAATTGCGGTAATACCTGATGTCCTCAAACAAATTCAAAACGAATACGGGGCAGAGCCTGCTCTAAATTTAGGTATGAAGTTACTTAAAAATTTCGACCAGGTCTCAACAATAATATTATCTAATATTAAAGGAGAGGCAGCAGCAGTTGCGATCCGCCAAAAATTGAGGGAATTCGATGTTACAGAACATCAAGCTGAGCTACCCAGAATAATAGAACAATCTTATGCAGAATTAGGCAGAGATAGTTTGGGTGGAAGACCAGTGAAGCCGAAGCTATCTGAAAGTCCAAAAAAGGACTCTATTAAACAAACTCCTACATCTTCTAAAAAGAAGTGGGAAACTAATAAACAAATTTCAAACGAGAAACGTTCTCAATCCCGAGGTAGGTCTCCTCAAAAGGAGCCCTCTGAAAGGAGGTATAACCTCAGGAATAGGAATAATTTGAGAAAGCCTGACAGGTATCAAGATACTGATACACGTTCCTCTCGTCCCTTTCAGATCTCATCACAGACTTCGGAAAGAAGAGGACGGACGGAACACAGAGAAGAACGTGTGAAATCGAAAGACGACAAACACGCTCCAAAAACTAAAGCAAAACCTCAATTCTCCAAAAGAAAGTAGCAGGTCTAAAGATTAGACATGCCGAGAATACTGAGAACACAACTCAAGAACGGAGAATGGGCTCAGACCATGCTGGACAGTGCAGCAGAAGTCACAATAGTTCACCAGAACGTGAAGGAACTTCTGGAGATAGTGGACTTGAATGAATACATTAAAGTAGAGACTGTAGACAACAGGGTTAGTACTCCACAAAGGTTATTTGAAATAACACTCCGGATGGAGGGAGACAAACCTAGACAGGTGAAAGCACTTTTTTGGGAAAGACTATCAAAGGGCTATGACATACTTCTAGCAGAAAAGGACTGGCCACCACAATTTGTCAGGGAGTGCCCACATGGCGAGGACATTATTATGCCTGCCTTCTCCAACCATGTTCCAATTAACCTAAAATATACATATGCCAGGAAATGGGCAGTAGCCCAGGCCCCAGCATTATATAAAAATCATGTAGGATGGGATGAGGACTCGCCTCACCATAAAATACATCTGAAACATGAACCAACTGCACAACGGCAGTACCCAATAAAGCAAGAAGCTAAAAAACAGGTCAGGGAGATCTTAGATCAACTTGAATACCAAGGGGTGATTGAAACATGCACCTCCTCAATGAACAATCCTTTGTTTCCTGTCTCCAAACCAGACAATACATATCGTCTAGTTTTGGACTACAGACACCTAAACACTTGTTCTAAAACTTTTGCAGTGCTAATTAATGAATAACATTGTGCATAAAAAATATAAAACAACATTAGACATCTCAAATGGTTTCTTTTGTCAAAACATAGCACCTGAAAGCAGGTACTTAACAGCATTCTCCATAATGGGGACCCAGCGTCACTTTTGTCGACTCCCACAAGGGTTCAGGAATATCCCGGGTTTATTCTCAGCGAGGGTAATGGAGTTACTACAAATTTATGACAATGAGGCATTGTCCTATGTCGATGACATCTATCTGACAGACGATGACCTGGACAAACACTTGAACAGGGTGAGCACCATTATATTGGGTTTCGCCTCTGAGGGCTACAAATTCAACTTTAAAAAGTCCAGAATTGCCCATCTAATGTCCTATTTCTAGGATATGAGCTTTCAAGTGAAGGCAAGAGCTTGGCAGCTAACTTTTTAGAAAAATGTGCGCTGCTCCAACCTCCAAAAACGCTAAAAACTTACAATCCATCCTGGGTTTCTTAAATTTTGGAAGAACATACATTCTAAACTACGCAGAAAGGGTTAAACCTCTCTATGCATTAATCAAACCTGATTTTTCGATCAGAAACTGGACACAAGAACACACAGAAATCTTGCGTTCACTACAAGCTAACATGTTAGCAACAAATCACTTACAAACACGCATAACTCAACGTAATTTGGTGATCCAAATAATTTCGGGTCAATGCGGATTCACCTACTTAACTTTCAATGAGGGTGAAAAAATACCAATAGCGTACAAATCACATTTGTACACACAAGCGGAAATGCGCTTCAGTTCAACTGAAAAAATTCTAACAGAAGTTCAAACCGCTGTAGCAAAAGAAAGAGCCTTAGCCCAAGGGAAACGCATTATTGTCGTAACCCCAGTACCTGCTTTAGAAGCAGTTACAAAAGCGAGCATTCCAAATGCTAAAGCATTACATCCAAGATGGATACAATGGGTTAATTCTCTTGCTGCAACAGATGTTGAATATGTTTTTGATCCAGATTTAAAAACACAAGCATTCCTGCAGTATGAACATGAATGTCCCCTGCCTACTGAAATTCTGCCTCTCGATCAGTACGAATTTATAATTTACACTGACGGCTCCGCACAACCCGCAATCGGGAGTAAGCAAGCTTACAGTGCAGCGTGTGCAATCGTTAAAGGTCGCATGCGAAATGGCATCTTCAGACCTATGGTCACAAAAACACAGTCTCTAGGAGATTTTACGGCTCAGCGAGCTGAACTACAAGCATTCAAACTGGCACTTGAAACTACAGATCGCGAATTCCCCACACTAATTGTGTGCGATTCTTTTTACTGTGTACAGTCGTATAATGAATATATACAAAACTGGCTTGAAAATGGTTTCAAAGATGCGAAAGGTGGCACAATAAAGCATAAAATGCTTTGGGAACAAGTAGTTCAGTTGAAAAACGAACTACCAAAGGCTCACGTGATCCACACACTGAGTCATCAACGTGATGGCGTTCACGTTGCAGGGAATTCATTGGCTGATGAAGCCGCAAAGGGGGCTGTGCAAACGGCTTCCGTAGCTGCGATCACTCGTTCGAAAACAAAAATAGACGGTGAGATAATGTTGGCTGTCAAAGCTTCAAGCAAAGGCAGCAGTGCAGCGTTACCAAAAAAGTTTCCACTCAAGTACTCTTATGTAATTGATTCGAACAACGTTCCTTTTGCTCAAATCTCTGGAGTGGGGGATAGGGTAATTCCAAACTTGGAACGTAGAGCAGCCATGATTTATGAAACACATTTGGGGGAAGGTCTGTCACATCAAGGGATCTCTAAAACAATTTTGACGTTAAAAGAGATGTACTGGTGGCCTGGAATGAATACAGAAATTCATATATTCATCAACAACTGCTTAGAGTGTAAATTACAGCGAGAGAGCCACCAGACACCATGCTGCGAATGCGGCAACCCAGTGCAGACACCATTGTTAGACAGCATTAGACTATCTATGCACCTGCGACCTACTGGACAAAGGCATTCCCACAAATACTGAATCTAGGTTCCTATGGTTATGGCCTCAGCGCTCAGCTGACGCTCGAACTGTTATAAAAGATTTGCGAGTCTTTATCGGCATATACGCAATAGGCACGCTACATTCTGACCAAGGTCCTGCGTTTAGCTCTCGGGCTTACAAAGAAGCCATGGCCAATCTGGGCGTTGCATTGCGGTACTCCTCTCCATTCCATCCTGAGGGAAATTCGGTTGTGGAAAGGAAAAACCGGGACATAAAGCAGTCTATAACAGCTAGAGTATTAGGTTCGGGTGACGGGTGGGTCAAACACCTTAGTGGAGTACAGCGCGCTTTAAACAACCTGCCAAGAAGTTCTCTAGGGGGGGTCACTCCATATGAGGTCCTATTTGGGACAAGAATGTGGGTACCGGACCTTGAACACGTAGGCACAGTGGTGGAAAATAAACCTTTTGATATCAAAGATCGTTTGGCTGTTTTACAGGACTTAAACAAATTAAGAACGAAACAAAGCAACGTATTCCTACAGCCAACCACCACTGGGGATCAACCAGCTGTCCCAGCAAGGCCTGTCTGGATTCCAAAAGTTGGGGATCTAGTCAGAGAAAAAATTGCGGACAAGAAGGAATTTGGACCTTCTTACAGACAACCAGTACCTGTCCTAGCAGTTCAAGGAACGAGAACAGTACTACTGCCGCCCCTTGCTGGAAGAAAGGAGAAAAGATTTGTGTCAATCGACCTCATCAAACCACAGTATGTGGCCAATACTAAATAGTAGGCCTCGTGGACTCCGACCTAGTAGCAAACGCACTCCTCTCGCTACTATCCAAGAGGTTCATACTGAAAGACTGATAACCATTGAGAATTCAGCAGAAACAGATGAAGGACTAAGCAACAATGCTATGGAAATCATCCCTCTTGAAGAACAAGTAACAGTTCGTCCAAATACACCTGTTTACACCAACGTAGCACGTGATGAACTGGTTCCAGTGATTTCTACAAATCCTGATGCAATTCCAACAATTGATAGAACTGCTTCTGGCTACTTCATTAACTTTGATACGTTCTCAGAAGATCCAAGTGAACCTGAAACGACGCCAGCAACATTCAAATTCAAGCAGCAAGTACAAGACTTTCTTCACTCTCTGAAAAAGATTTATTTGGTTTCTCCATGGATTGAACTCTGGATTATATCTGGACTTTTTGTTTTCCTGCTTTGGCTAGCTTTGGTTACAACTGTGAGCGTGCTTATAAGTGGCAGATACATCCATGTGAACACTGAAGGAAAAGGCGTGAACGTACTTTTGAAACCTCATAAATCTTCCCATCGTCAAGCAAGAGACTTGTCATCAGTGAACATCACAGCTGTTCCTATACACGATGGTATAGTGTGGGACAAAACAGATTTTGATATCTTCGGTCCGACGGAACAATTGAACATTCCACATTTGTTTAAAATTTCACTAAGTGATCTAATTTCGTCCAGTACCTATTCTGATGATTGGGACTTTGACACTGTAACTGACATTATGTTTGACCTAGAAAAATCTGCTGCATTTTCTAAAAATGAATATTTAGAGGGTTCATCAGACTATGAACAACTGTATTGTTATAACCACTATGGTCATCATTATTTGCATAAATCTGCATATCCAAGAAATGTGTTTATGTTTAACCAATGGGAACATTGTCCTACACCACCTAAAGGTAGTTCAAAAACATTTGCTAGTAAGTTTCCATATTTTTCAGGTTACAATACATCTGATCCAGAAATGTTATACTATAAAAATGTAAACAAGACAGGAATGAAAATTATGTTAACAAATACAAAACAGATTTATTCTGCATTATTTAATGCCCAACTGTCTAGACAGGGTTTCAACTTTTGGAAAGACACAGTAGACACAAAAACTGTGTGGGGTACTAAAGAATGGCAAGTGCAGGGAATAGAAGCTTTATTTAGAGCTTGCGTCATCCCATAACAAATAATGTTTTTGAATGAAACAATCCAACAAACATCTTGTCTTGGATTAGCCAAGATCAAAGAGATGAACACACCTTCTGTACCAACTCCTGCAAAAAATAACGAAACACAGGCAGTGGTGACAGTTGACAATATACTACAACTCAACAGATCGAATCCTAATTGGAGAAAACAGACACGAATAACTGTCAGGAAAGATTCCTGAATACAACTCAGGGTTTTACCATTCATAGGCCAGACCCAAGATACGTCCAAAGACAACATCCAGGGGTAGTAACAACATACAGTGTAGGAAAATTATGCCTCGATTGGCTACATAAATCTACACTACAGGATGTGAAACAACACTTAACCTTACTTGCACAAGACGCAGACCTTAGGGATTTCTTGCTTGGACCAAGAAAACCGCGTCAAAAACGTTTCATATATGCCGGCATTTATGCTGCCTACAATGAAGCATGGAAAGTATCACAGATGGAGGCCGCAGAACGAATACGTGAACTTGATCGTATTAATTTAGAGAAAACACTCTCTGTGGTCGACAATGGGTTAACAACTTTGTCCTCCAGAATATATTCACTGGACGGCATTGTATCCTCTGCTATCGACATACTAGAACAAGATTTGGCGATGTTACAACAAGGCCAATCTCAATTACGTTCTATTATGTTATTAAGCTGGACGCTGCAATCTTTGCGAGCGGGCTATGTGCCTTGGCGATTTATCAACACAACGGCTCTGTTTGCAGAATACAATCTCACTGATAAACAGATCGAATTGGCACAAAGAGGAGCAAGGTATACAGTGCTGAGCATTGAAAAACTGGAAAAGTTACCATTCACAGTGGCAGAAAAACCAGCTACAGAATGGCTTATTCATGGCAAAATCACACTACCTGTGACTACTTTTCAGTTTCAGTATTGCCTCAGACAAATGCAAGCAGGCAAATATGAAAGGTTGGGTAAGGAATACATTAAGACATCTTGGGCTTTACCGTATACATATAGATGTTGGAACGGGGATCGTGAAGTGTTTTGAGCGGTGAAAACTGTAAACGTGCACTGAGCGGCTCACTTATATGTCAGGACATTTCCTTGCACGGGGCTTGTAATGGTTCTGTGACAAACTTGTCTTGCCATCAGCAGGGAACACCAGCTGCTGTGATTAATCCAACGTTTGGACAACTTTCTAATGGGAGTTACCTCATGTTGAATGATCAGAGTTGCTGTGGCATGCTGCCAGGCATCCCATATCTAGTAACGGTCAACTCCAGGGTCACTTGCTGTATGCAAGTATTGTTTGCCCCAATAGACACAGTCAGGGAGTCGCCTCTATGGCCTTCGCTGAACGTCTCTTTTATAAGATTTGATACTTTAAGCAGAATGAAAGCCATGCTTTTACAACAAACAGTGCCTTTGACCTCGGCCAAAGAAACCTATGATCTGCAAATTGCAAGGACTTCGGCTGAGATACAGACTTTAATACGTACAAACTGCCCTATACATTTCGTAGAAATGATAGGACGAATTTTCAACATGTCTGATACAACAGGACTTGTACATGTATTTAAGGGCATCTGCTCCGGTCTGTTAGCACCTTTCCAGGCAATACTCGGAATCATCCCGAACTTTGCACATTCGGTGTTTGGTGGCATACCGTTAATTCTAGCACTTGTTGCCGGAATTCTATTTCTCTTCCTGCTATTGCGCCTTGGCCAGCCAATTCACCGACATCACTCCGAGCGACATGGAGAAAGCTCTCCTTGAACGAAAGTGCCGTGAGCAAATAGTACAGCTTTTGGGCATAAATCGTCTACGGGACCTTAATACCACATGGTTCCTGTCATTCAGACCAATCTGGCAAGATTGCATCTTACCTGTTCTACGATGCCTGCTATGCGGTGTAGAATGCGTGTTGGACACCTGTCTAACATTTTCATCGGATGCGCCAACGGACGTCGATACTCTGCTGGACCAGATAACGGCCCATGCTATGTGTTGTCCCCAGAGGCTACCAATCCTGATGTCAGCATTCATTGAGATCTCATAGACTCTTCCGGCTGCTGCTGAGGTACGAGAAAGATCTACAGGCACACAGGTAACAACGGACGCGAACATTGCGACCATTGAAAGCAATGCTTCACATCTCTGTGCGATTAACCTGCTTCACGAGGTGTTCCAACTCACACCAACTACAGTGGATGATGTTTTGTCTATAGAAATAGATGATCTCATGTTTACACCAGATCTCATGTAAACTGACTCTGATTCAGCATACAGTGTTCCAGAAATTCAGTAACAATTTGGCCTTCATTCTACAAAAACTTGGAACTCTACCAAAATTGAACTTTTTCCCATTTTTCGAACGAAAATGGTACTTCAATCTGCTTAAAGTAGAACTAGCCTTATAGTACAGACTTGGCGGTCCTTCCACAGACATTTAGTCACCTTATGTGTCTAAAAACAGTTCATTGATTTTCATGCCATGAAATGACTTTGATTTTTGAACAACTTATCGAACATTTTTTTTGTCACATGTAAATATTATTGCTTATTTCATTCCAATTGCATTTATTTTTAAAAACTATATGCCTGAAATGAAAAGCTATTGCTTTAAATGTACAGTACCTTTTTGCATTTTATGTTATGTTTTTTAATAGTTTTAAAAATATTTTTTAATTTGCGGTGCTCCATTTTATGTTTAGCATTTTAAATGTTTAGCATTTTAGTATCATCGTATACACGAAAGTGGAGTGGGTGTTGTATTCCTCTTAGGGTGTCCATAGCGGGCTTTCCAGTATCATGTCCTTATATAGGCACAATTCACCCTGCCCTTATATAGGCATAAATTCCCAGGCCTTATTTAGGCATTAAACCATGCACTCCAAATACAGGCATGGTCTCCGACATCCGTCCACCCTAACGTCACAACGAGTACATGAAGAACAGACCCTTAGGCTGCAGGAGTTTCCCTAGTCCAGGACTATTGATTTCTTCAAGGACTCATATATTATGTATGAACCGTTATTCCTTAGGGGTTCATTCATGACGTCTTTCGCTGTCCGATTCACGTCAATGCTAACATTCCTAGGTACTCTCAGGTATAAATATACCTTCCCTAGCCCTTGTAAACTAGAGGAGACCTCGACTTCAGAGGAGCCCGTTTCCCGGCCTGACGCACTGAGAAGACGCTGTCATCCCTGCACGCAGAGAGCCCAGCTTCCAGTGATCTGACTTCCCTTGCGGGGTGTTGGAGTTCGAGTCTGGCAAAGAGATTCCTACCTCTCTCATTCTTCAGGTATGGAGCTGATAAAAACCTAGAGGGACTCTTGGCATACTTGGCATACTAGGCATACTAAGCGTACTAGGCATACTAAGCTTAACATACTCTTAGTATACCATAGTAAGGAACACTTCACCTACTTCATACCTCTCCCTACACCTAGGATTAGGTTAGGTACATTGGGGTAGAACTAGATTAGAAACGCATCGTATGAGTACTCGCATTTTTAGCTCATGTTATTTATGTATGTGAATATAAGCTAAGAGATAATGCTATCGCAGTATTATTTATTTCTACTGCTCACACTGTACATTATTTATCTCGCATACTGTCTTGTGATCGTAACAGCACATTATACTTACACCAGAAACAAGACTGTTCACTAAATCTTTTATTGAAAACGCCCGTCTATTCTTTCTGTGTAACTCTGAGGAAAACTAAGCATGCACGATTGAGCTGAGTGAAATAGTTATCTATTGTTTCCACGACTCTGGGACACGTTCTGATTCTAAAGGGAAACATAGTGGTCATGTTTTGCGGCTGCCAGAAACTACTCCCTTCTTGTTGTCAAGGAGTTTCTAGTGGCCTCTGAGCTAGCTGGCACAAGTAATTAAGTTTAATATACTCGATAGGGACATACTGACCTTAGTCCTATGTCAAACCTATAGGATATATTATTCCAATGCGCAGAGCCTATTAGAGAAATAGGAGCTACACTACAGGGTGAAGCAGGGGAGCCTCTCGGAAGAAGGAGGCACCCCGTTAGACACACGTTGATCAAAGTAGCACCAAGGCAATCCGAGCACAACGGAACACGAATCTCCTCCTCCGCACCTCCCTGGAAATGAGGCACAATGTCTGGTGCACGTTGATCCTAGTCGGCCCAGACAGTTCCGGTCACACACAACGAAGAGTTGCAAATTCCATACCTCCCTGGAAATGGCACACAATGTCTGGTGCACATTGATCAGAGATGCTCCAGACACTAGCGGTCACACACAACGAAGAGTTGCAAATTCCGTACCTCACTGGAAATGAGGCACTACGCCTGGTGTGTGTTGATACGGGTCACACCAGACAATTCCAGTCACACGCACAGGTGCAAGTTTAGAAGTGCTGCACGAGGTAGAATGACACACTACTATGGGTATGTCCTGGCTCTGAGGGTTGCAACCTGTAAATCGGACACCGCACAAAATGAGCATGCATTCAGCATGTCACACGAGAGAGATACAGCACGATGGACGAAGCGGGCCATGCTGGATCCCGCAACCGGTGAATCCCCTCACAACCAACAAGATGCTTATGCATGTTGAGGCCCCCACGATGCAGGGGTCCCACTCTTTAGATGTGGGCAAAACTTCTGGGGCCCCGCACAAGGCAATCCGGTCTCCAAGCACAATGCTTAGTTCCACGCTCACGCCATGCTACTAGTTGGGATCCAGCAGACGATGTGGGCACTTAAGAGGGCACTGCTCTCCAGGTGTTACAAGTAGATGGTGTGGGTCCCTCGCATGGGTCTTTGATGTCCCTGAGACCTTCACAAGAGAACAGGGGGCAAGCCAAAAAGCCCTTGGAGAGCACACTTCAGGGTGCCACACAGCAGCAGGTAGCCAGCCAGCCCAGACAGCTACTATTGAGGAAGGGAGCACTGTCCCTTCCAATACAAATAAGCCTCCTTGTGCACAACAGATTCCTCTGGCAGTGTGCATCACGCAGTTCCAGGATGTCCGGTCTCACGTAAACACAAGTGTATCTCCACACTGCTGAAGTATAGTCAGTAGTTATACTGAGGTGGGCCTTTGAAGTTGGGGGTGCCTTTCACCTACCACTTGCTTCACCCCTTAAGACCTACTCCAGGGGTGCTCTAGGGGTAGTGAAAGGTCCCCTCAGGATTGGTCAGTGGTTTAGAAAGGCCAACTTGAGCATAAGTGGAATTGCGCACACACAGGCCTGCAGTGGCAGACTTGACACATGTTTAAAAACATCATAGGTGCAAGTGCACACACACAGGCCTGCAATGGCAGACTTGAGACATGTTTTAAAAACATCATACATGCAAGTGCGCATACACAGTCCTGCAATGGCAGGCTTGAGACATGTTTAAAAACATCAGGCAAGCACCACTTCCTAACGTGTGTAGGAAGGGCGCACTCACTTTCACACTGCATTTACAGCGGCGCCCGAATTGAACAGCGTCTTCCCGCTACTTGAGATTACAGCCCTCTGCATCTCAAAGCCACCCTTTTGAAAATATTTTAATTGCGCCGTGTGTCCTTCTAGTTTAAACTCTCCTACCTCTGGTTTTCTTTCGTTCTCTGCATCCGCTGATAGTTGCCTGTACCCTGGTCCGTCACGGCTTGTGCCGATTGTACGGAGGGTCGTCACGGCATTCAGCATAACTTCCGGTTGCTGCCGGAAGTTTGAAATTAGTGCTCTAGTCTCCTCTGCACCCACTCTATTTAGAGCAGGTCAGTGAGCGGACGCGCGCAGCGGCGCCCGAATTGAACAGCGTCTTCCCGCTACTTGAGATTACAGCCCTCTGCATCTCAAAGCCACCCTTTTTAAAATATTTTAATTGCGCCGTGTGTCCTTCTATTTTAAACTCTCCTACCTCTGGTTTTCTTTCGTTCTCTGCATCCGCTGATAGTTGCCTGTAACCTGGTCCGTCACGGCTTGTGCCGATTGTACGGAGGGTCGTCACGGCAATCAGCATAACTTCCGGTTGCTGCCGGAAGTTTGAAATTAGCGCTCTAGTCTCCTCTGCACCCACTCTATTTAGAGCAGGTCAGTGAGCGGACGCGCGCAGCGGCGCCTGAATTGAACAGCGTCTTCCCGCTACTTGAGATTACAGCCCTCTGCATCTCAAAGCCACCCTTTTTAAAATATTTTAATTGCGCCGTGTGACCTTCTATTTTAAACTCTCCTACCTCTGGTTTTCTTTCGTTCTCTGCATCCGCTGATAGTTGCCTGTACCCTGGTCCGTCACGGCTTGTGCCGATTGTACGGAGGGTCGTCACGGCAATCAGCATAACTTCCGGTTGCTGCCGGAAGTTTGAAATTAGCGCTCTAGTCTCCTCTGCACCCACTCTATTTAGAGCAGGTCAGTGAGCGGACGCGCACAGCGGCGCCCGAATTGAACAGCGTCTTCCCGCTACTTGAGATTACAGCCCTCTGCATCTCAAAGCCACCCTTTTTAAAATATTTTAATTGCGCCGTGTGTCCTTCTATTTTAAACTCTCCTACCTCTGGTTTTCTTTCGTTCTCTGCATCCGCTGATAGTTGCCTGTACCCTGGTCCGTCACGGCTCGTGCCGATTGTACGGAGGGTCGTCACGGCAATCAGCATAACTTCCGGTTGCTGCCGGAAGTTTGAAATTAGCGCTCTAGTCTCCTCTGCACCCACTCTATTTAGAGCAGGTCAATGAGCGGACGCGCGCAGCGGCACGCCGTGGAGCACCGATGGCGCGCCAAAGGCAAGCCCGTCTGCGCCCGTCCGCGCCTGACCGACGCCAGAGGCCAGGACCTCTGTTTCCTTGGCCATCGCCACTTCCCCAGGTAACATGGCAATTCTAAAATACACAAACAGGGAACTAATAGAGCTAAATAAACCCTGTATAGGACCTAACACTATTTTAGAAGAGGCCCTATCTAGACATCCTGGTATTTTCCTTCTACCGAGTGCTCCCAATCTAATTAAAACTACTGCCCCTAATGACTAGTAAATCTGACGTACCAGATCTGCTTACTGCCATTTACTTTAATGCTCGCTCTATCCCCAAACACGCAGTAGAGATATGGAGCCTGTTAGATCTGGCTGTACCAAATCTATGTTTCATTACGGAATCTTGGCTACATGAACACGCTTTTTCTGATGTTCACATTGCCTTTCCACCTCAGTATAAAGTCATTAGACTAGACAGAAAGGAGAGAAGAGGGGGAGGTTTACTAATCGCCTCCACCGGGGATTTGAATATTACAATTCTAGACACTATTACTTCAGACCATCTAGAACTTTGCATTTTTAAACTTGATAACTTACCCAATGGAACCTGGAGAGGAGCCTTAATCTATCGTCCCCTGGCCCCAGAGGTGATTTCTCTGACACGCTATTAGAGACCCTTGTGCCCCATGTATTGGCCTCCGATAATTTTCTACTTATTGGAGATTTTAACCTCCATGCTGAGATTCTCTCTAATGCGCAGACTGACCAGCTGATTTCTAATATGAATACTCTTGGACTTGTCCAGCGGATCATTGGCCCTACTCACAAGGCAGGCCACACACTAGATCTCCTTTTTACAAATTATCCGGGAATCATTGCTGAACCCCCTGAGCCATTATTATGGACAGACCATTATCTATTAAAATTTACTATTCCCACAATAATGACTAAAAATGGCTTCAATAACGCATTAATACTGCGAAGACCTTGGCGGAAAATCACCCTGCCCCTTTTTTCTAAACACTTTAGTTCAGACTTTTCAGGGACAAAAATAAATATACATCAGGCAGCACTAGATCTTGATAAAGCTATTCTGGTTGCATTAGATAAAATTGCTCCTCTCACCCAGGTCAAAATCAAGCCTAGGTCTGCTCCTGGTTCACAGACTTACTAAAAACTACAGAATCTCCGTGTAGGACTCACGGAGCGCAAATGGCGAAAAAGTAAAAGTATGGCTGACCGTGAAATTTATAAAAAAATTCATCAAGGTTATATGACCGATATCAAACAGGCAAAAAAACTCTTTCTCTTAAATAGAATAAATCTGGCAGAAAACTCAAGTAAAGAACTTTATCAAATTTTGAAAGAATTTACAGCTCCTATTAATCAGCCATTAATACCTGACTCTCAAACTTGGACTGATTCTCTTTCTGAATATTTTGAAGAAAAAATCATGGTAATACATCGGTCCTTTCCTTCACCACACAATTTGAATTCGGAAGACGTACACAGCATGTTCACTGACCCCTCTCATATCTTGGACGAATTCCTCAAATTTGACACCAAAGCAGTTGCCACTGCCATGTTGAGGATAATATCAGGTTCCCCCACTGACATGGTACCGTCCAAAATTCTTCCCACTGTCGCCCCGGTATTATTGGAAAGACTCACTGAGCTATTTAATAACTCACTTTTAGAAGCGGACTTTCCAAGAAGTTGGAAGGTGGCCAGGGTAAGACCGATCTTAAAAAAGCCCACTGCCGACCCAACGCTGCTCGCCAACTACTGCCCAATATCTCTGCTTCCCTATTTTGGGAAAGTACTGGAATCTCTGATTAACAAGCAGCTCGTTAACCATCTGGAGAGTCAGGGATTGCTCGATTCTTCCCAATCAGGCTTCAGGGCGGCACACAGCACTGAGACTGCCTTGGTCGAGGTAACAGACAACATCAGGCTGGCCTTGGATAAACATCAGTCAGCCATCCTCGTCCTGCTCGATTTATCCGCAGCCTTTGACACCATCTCCCGCGGCATTTTAGAGCATCGGCTCTGGGAGATAGGTGTCAGAGGCACGGCCCTCGAGTGGTTTAAGAGCTACCTTGCCGACCGCGTGACAATAGTACAGATTGGAAACAACCTCTCATGTGAGAGATCAGTCAAGATGGGAGTACCACAGGGCTCTATTTTGAGCCCGACCCTTTTCAATCTGTACATGACCCCACTGGCCAAGGTGATCAGATCCTATGGATTTGATGTCATATCTTACGCAGATGACACTCAAATTCTGGTCACTATTGGCCCAGATCCTACTGAAACACAGCTACGCTTTAATAAATGCCTATCCCACATCGACAGGTGGATGAACTCCAATCACCTACAACTAAATGGAGCCAAGTCAGAGGTCATGCTTTTGGCAATGCAGAGGAGCATTGGTCCGCCGACTGGTGGCCATCCCATCTTGGCCTTTGTCCCACCCCCAAATCGACGGTGCGGAACCTAGGTTTCAACATGGACAACCAATTGTCCATGAAGAACCAGGTCAACCATATAATTGGCACGTGTTTTGGAGTAATGCGCAGCCTCCGGAAGGTTTTTAAGTGGCTCCCACTGGAGGCCAGGAAACCATTAGTTCAAGGGCTGATAATAAACAGAATGGACTATGGAAATTCCCTACTGTTTTCAATTAACAACAACCTTCTGGACAGACTACAGATCTTGCAGAATGCTGCAGCTAGGCTGGCCCTGGATCTTCCGCCCAGATCGCCCTCCGCACCATGCCTAAGAACCCTTCACTGGCTACCGGTCAGGAAACGAATTCTTTTTAAAGTTCTCTGTCTAGTTCATAAACAGTTGTACGGAAAAGGTCCGAGATACTGGACCAGGAAATTATGCTGGTATCAACCTCGCAGGGCTCTTAGGTCTAGCAATCAGTTTTTGCTTACTCCTCTTAAAATACATACTGCTAGAAAGGGAGGACGATCTTTCTCCTTTCTTGCCCCATCATCCTGGAATAAAATTCCCATCCATCTGCGAAATGTCCCTGACCATAACTCTTTTCGCAAGAGGCTGAAGACATGGCTTTTTGACATCTAAGCCATTTTACTTCCTTTCGGAGCTGTTTGCGAGCGCCATGAGACTTTAGGGTGATGTGTGCGCTGTATAAATGCCCTCTGATTTGAGAGCCCTAAGGCCACAAGCAGAGAATCAGCAAAACCCCAGTGGTGTCCCATGGGAAGAGCCGACCTCCTAGGTAGGGAAAACCCACATTGGGGTTCTTCACTACCTGGGCATGGAACACCCATGTGTACCTGCCCTGCCTTTCGCCTATCACTTGCTCCGCCCCTCAGGGCTTACCCTAGGGGTGCTCTAGTGGTAGTGGAAGGCCCATTCAAGGTTGACTGAGTGAGAAATGCCAACCTTAGCATAAGCGGAACTGCGCACCCACAGGCCTGCGATGGTAGGCCTGATACGTGTTTTGACAGGCTATTCTGGTGGGTGGCATAATCAGTGCTGCTTCCCACTATTAGCCAGTGCAGTACCTGCCCTTGGTATGTGGTGTACCTTTCTACAGGGTACTCACAGGTACAACACCTCAACCAATTAAGTAAGCACCACTTTCTAGCATGTGTAGGAAGGACGCGCATGCTTTCACATTGCAGTACAGTGGGAAAGCGCCCAGAGTCCCAAGGCCATGACAAGAGAATCAGAAAAAACAGGAGGAAAAAAAGCAAAAGGTTTTAGGAAAATCCCCTAAGAAGGGCCATGTCCAACAATGTCGGACTTAACTCCTGGCCCTGGGTTTGCAACTCTGCATGAGCATTATGTCCAAGCCGGGGGTTCAGAGTTCAAATCATTTTGACAGAATAGGGCAAGTGCCATGCTTGAAAGTGGATATGATGGCAGAGCAGATGTGTGTGGCAATCACATCATCACATCCCTTCTTTGCGGATGTACCTCTGTGTAGCTGGCATGGCCAGTGTCTACTAGAGGGGGCGGTGTGTACAAGTAATATGAGCCTATTATGTCTCTGGAAACTCCGGTTTGTCTACGTACATGTGGTCCTGATCTATTGTACATGTGGTTAGAGGCAGGAGGGATTTTGGCACTCTTTCCCAAAAAGTGGATCACTGTTACATCATCTAGGACGAGCTGCTTGTGGACACAGCAGAGTGCATTGAAGGGACTTGTATCTCTGTAGAGTGGAGCACACACAAGCACTGTTTGTACTCCATCACATCACCTTGCACGGTGCTGAGAAGACACTGTTTGGTGGGCATGTCGTTCTCCACTCTCCCAGGTACTTCATAGGCTTACCACACTGGAATGGCCTGTGAGAGCAAGTGGAGCTGGCAGACTAAGCCCACCCTGCTTCATTCACATCCTGTCTCCACTCCCTAAGCGTGCACAGGGGCACAAGTTGCACTGTAGCCGCGGCTTGTGTTCCTGGTCTGGTTCAGCTGTAGCAATTCCAGCACTTTATTTCCTTGTCAGTGTGGTAGTCACAACATTGCCACATATCAGCTGTTTGTAATTTCAGTTTTTACTGTACAACACCTCACCTATATTAGTACCTGGGGTACAGTCTAGAAAATTTTAAAAACACATGCACAAAAAAGAATAGGCTGAGGAGAAAGAAATGGAAAGCCAGCATTTTCATAGCCAAGGGGCCAGGGTCAAGGGGGTGGCAAAACAAATGATGCAATGTGGGAAAAGGGAAGCAGACAAAGAAATGTACAGAGATGAGTGAAGCAAATAGCGAAAAATGTGAAGGCTAGAAGACCAGTTAAAACTCTTTTGCCACTTTGTCACATTGGTCCCACTGTTGATGCATAGAGGATATAAAGACTCATAGGCAGCCGCGGCCCGTACAGGTCAGGTAAGAGTGGTGGGGCGGTGGAGGGGATTTCGACAGACAAAGACGAGGGGAAATTAATTATGTATTTAATTTTCCCTTGTCGTTGTCTGTCGAAATCCCCCCACCCGGCCCCACGGCTCTTACCTGCACGGGCCGCGGCTGCTCATAGGTGATTTTATTCCATCATAGACCATCTTCAATATATTTTTCCCTTGTTAGAGTGATCTCAGCTTTATTACACTTCTATGATGGGGACGCTCTGGGTCTGACTAAGTATCTAATATTACATTATGGGTTTCTCTGCGAAGACTTACCAGACCAGCGGGATCATAGTGTTTTGGGTGGGTTAGTTTTGTTGCAAACTGTGACGATGCAATCATTCTTTGAGTCACATTCAATGGTCAAGGCGCTATGATGTTTCCAGCCTTGGTGACCCACAATCTTTAGCTCCGCCCTTCCACTGACTATGATGATGTTTTGTTCCCAGAGACCTTCCAAGGTTCTTCTTGTGTGCTATGGGAACAACATTTTAAAAGATGGTGAAATTCTGGTAGCTTCTAAACATTAAATTAAACTGGGATAATAGTATATGTGTCCTTCTTAGAACCTTGATTCATACATTTGATCCTATGGGCTTTTGTGCTCCACTCATTGCTGGACCTTGGCTCTGGACTGTTGACATCATCGCTGTAGTTTTTTAAGACTTGGATGGTTTGTGCAAGGACCGTTTGAGTCATCCCACTTATTAAGTGCTTGTATTTTTAATTTTATATGGACATAATTCACTGGATTTTTAATGCCATGTGATCTTTCTTCTTTATTTGTGATTCATTCTTGGAGACCATCTATTCTGTTGACAATATTCTTGGGCCAGAGACTCTGCTGGCTCCAGATATTTCATTCTCTGCTGGACATGGACTACCACACAGCACAAGTATAGGTATCTCAACTGGAGTTTATTAGGCTTATAGAACTGTCATGGACTACACACAGTGAAAGAGACATTTATTCAATGTAGAAGAAGGGGGTGGAAGAAATTGGTTGAAGGCAGAACTTTGCACTTGTCCCTTGAATTCCTCTCTTGTGGTGGCAACAGCCACTTGGTCCAAAAGTGATATACATGCCACTCTGATTATCGATACCTAAGCTTTCCTGTTTCCAGTTTCTACTTTTGTTAAATTCTGGTGTTTTTTTTTCAGTGTTTTCAATCCTTAAAAAACAGTGGTTTTCAGTGGTTACACATTTTCGTGCCATTAAAAACAACAGAAACTGTGCTTTTCCGGTGTTTATGGAATGTTTTGCCTCTATTATTGCTTGACTTCTGCACTGATAGTGCATGTGTATAGACAGTGTGCCTACAGGGTATATGAGGTCCAAATACATTTTTACAAATCAACTTATTGTAGTACACCATACAATACTTCTTCAGTGAATCTTTGGTCACACACACTCGCTCTTTCCTTCCCATGTAAAAGTTTACCTGTGAAAAGGTCCTCTCAACATTGCCACTTGAGACAGGCAGTGCCAAAACATCCAGTACACAATTTGCTAACTCTGGCCACTGACATAGCTTTCCATGCCAATCCTGGTGCACATGAAAATTGCGATTTTCTGGGACAGGTTCTGCAACATATGTGTTGAACTGGGCGCATATGCCCTCAGTTATTGAAGTGCCCAAAAATGAAGCAGTACGGGGCATATTATCAAGAACGGCGTTAAAAATTATCGCCGGTTTAGCGGCAGAAAACTGCCGCTAAAGCGGCGATAATGGGCTTGATAATATGCCCTTGAGAATTTCAATAGAAGCCCATGTTCTGGTGTCAACATGGGCTTCTATTGGAATTCTCCAGGGCATATTATCAAGCCCATTATCGCCGCTTTAGCGGCAGTTTTCTGCCGCTAAACCGGCGATAATTTTAACCCCGTGCTTGATAATATGCCCCTTCGTTTTAAAGTCTGCAGAAAATTTCCCTTTAAGGAAGAGATCTAGAGCTTGTGCAGAGAACCTCAATGAGGCTTCATTGACTTCAAATGCAATGGTTGGTGAAGGGACATTTCTATGCATCATTGCAAGCCATTTCTCATGCACTGTAAAATAAAATTTCCTGAATTGCTCCTCAACATTTCTTTGCTTATCAAGTGGCAAGAATTCTAACATGGAACATGTTGAAGTGCCAAAGTCACTAAAAGTATCACCCAGCCTACTCTCAAGGAGATGTTTCACATCTACACCAATTAGGCTGAACACTTGGTAGACAAGGTGGTTTTCAGACTCTAGTTTTTTGATTATGTCCACTACATCAGTCACGTTGTCCTGTAAAAATCCTCACATTTCTTGCCTTTGGCATCATCACTAAGCAAAAATTCTGTAAATGATCGCCACATGGATAATATAGCATTCACAGCCTCTAGGACTGAGAACCACCGGCTAAATGACACAGTTGGGATGACTCTTTCTTTGATGCCACACAAAGCACAAAATGAAAAATATTTGCATTTTAGTTCCTGCACATAATGAAACGGCACACCAAAACAGACTACAAAGTCAATAGCATTCTTCATTAACTATGAATATTGTAAAGATGCTGTCAGCATACCATCTAGCAAGTGGCAAGGATCTCTTACAGGGAAGCACTTCATCTCAGGTTTTGATTTTGACAGGTCACCACACAACTTTTTCATATATGTAGCTGAATTACTGCAAATACAAACAATATCACTCCAATCTTTGTTGAACTTAGTAAGAACGTTTTGCAACAGCATTCCAAGTGACATTGTGTTCCATGTTTTCCAAACGTCTGGTGTCATGTTTTCACCACTATCCCAGATGCTTGGTGACAGCACTCTTTTCACATATACCTGTCACTACACCTTGCATTGAATGTTTAAAGCCTAGGGTGCTTGGCAATTCACCTACTATCAATACTGACTCACTAGAATAGGGGGATCATGTATCAAAGGGTTTCATCCATTCTCTCTCTGAGGGTAAATGTGATGGTACATCCTGGGAAAGATTCTTATGAAACTAGCCATTTTACCTATCAGTGAAAGAATCAAACGTAACCAAAATATTAAATATGATTCTGATATTTCATGATTCTCTACAGTTTATAGCATAATTAAATAAGACCTAAAACTGCTTCTAAACCCTGCATCTTTAGACCAAAGACCACAAAACTGAAAAAAGCAAAAGGAAGAAGAAACTATATTTTAGTGCCATTCCTAAACAACAAAACTCAAGCAGAATAATGTTAGCCCAGTCTTCCTTGCTACTGCCTTGTATATGTTTACACTGGTGAGGGCTATTTTTCCTTTCGGTGGGGTTTTATCAGTTATTATAGGTTTAAACCTAAAACAGGTTAGCGTATCGATACCAAACCTCACTGTAACCAGAGCTCAAGTGATCTGAAATTCTGGTCCACAGTTCTTGCTGACCAATATCATGGCTCGCACGTGGGAAGTCACCTTGTCCTCAAGGGCCAGATGTTTCCACCACTGGCATTAGCAGAGAAGGTAGAGAATGCACTTTTGAATTCCCACCCAGTTGATACAACACTTAAGCTGAGGAAGAAGGAGATCACACATTTGGTCTCTTTTGATGTTTTCTCACATAAATTGGAAATTGTGACGACTGCCCCCTTATGGGTAAGATGGCCTGCCTAAGGACATTGAGTTCTTCACATTTCCTCCTCCCTACCCAGTGGCACTACAGCACTGCCACTTCTATTTGAAACATCATATTTGCCATTTACATGGAGCATTGCTCATTCACTGGGATCTCTATAATGATGCTCTGCGGTCATTTAAGTCAACTATGTGGAATGTTATCCCTGCCACAGGACATGAGAATGAGATCTTGGCCTCTGAGCTAAATAAGGCCCACCAGATGCTTAACTAGGACAGGAAACCCATAAGCAATCTGTTTATCGGAAATGTCAGGTTTTATTTCTAGTTTTTGTGGCTGTCCAAGATGAAGATCTTCCAGATAAATTGCACCGTTTTTTAAAGTTAAACAGTACATTACCACAATCTTCAGTCATATGTAATGTATTTCATACAAAGGCCTACAAATGAGGGACCCCGCACCGATGCATGCTTATCACCAATTGCACCTATCGAAGACAGCAGGAAATTGATATGTATCAAAGAGACCAGCTTGCGACCAGCAACACCCCAATATCAGGGACAAAAACAGACTTGGTTTCTAGCTCCTTGCCAATTTATATCAAAGGGTGCTTACACCTCTGTTAATCTATCTAAGCTAAAAGTACTGAATTGTGCTTCTGAAGATTTTGCTTCTGATTTCTACTTGCTGTGTGGACAGGCAGCCTCCACATGTCAACCCTGATGGTCTTGGTGGACCTAAAAGAAGAGGTACTTCAGAGTATCTCCTTGTGCATCCCGGTGATCCTGTTTATTACATCATAATCATGTGGTCTTTTTCAAGAAAATCATGCTGAACCTAACCCCTGGACATTCTACAAATCACAGGTTTGTGTGGGATTTACCTAACCAAAGCTAACAGAAAACATTTCTTCATGGTGCTTAAGGGTAGTATTTTGCCTACACAATACAGAATTGTAGGGAACCTCAAGACTCTGCTCCTTTACCACTTTTGATTAATGTTTGTTTATCCTCATCTGGGAAGCTGATTTATTTGGTTAGCATTAATTTGTCCCAGAGACAGGAGGGACTACGTGTGGTCCCGGCAATCCGAACATTGGCAGGCCGAGTGGGGCTCTACAAGATGATGGTGCTTCTCTGCTATTTATATGTGTTACAAAACCATCAGACGCCTCAACCACGTAATGGAGGCCACCTCCAATAACGTCGAGAGTGCAGGATGCATCGCCCTCGACCTGCGACAAGCATTCGATACCCTTAGCTGAGACCATATGTTTAGAGCAATGGATAGGTTTGGCATCCCTCCTGAATATATAAAATGGGTCAGGCTGCTCTACACCGTTCCCACGGCACGAGCCCGAACCAGCACTCACATATCGCGACCATATTTGGTGAGTAGAGGCACCTGTCAGGGGTGCCCCCTATCGCTATTGCTCTTCGTGCTAGCATTAGAGCCCCTGGCTATTAGACTCCGAACGGAGGCGATAGAAACTGGGATCCGATTGGGCAATACAACACACATAATTTCAGCTTACGCCGATGACCTCATACTATACATTAATAGCCTGGCAGATGATATGGAACCCCTACCACGCATCTTTGATCATTTTGAACGAATATCAGGCTTAGCCATTAATGAGAAGAAATCTCACGCATTCTTTTTCCGACCAGTTGGGCACCCGGATGTTATTACCTTTGGTGGACTCTCTCTCAAAGTAGAGCCAGACACCTTTAAATATCTAGGCATCCAAATATATCGATCCGCTCAGGACCTATTAGAGGGCAACCTGTTAAAGGCGATTAAATCGCTTCGTGCACAGACATCCTTCTGGACTTCACTACCCCTCTCGGTAATGGGCAGAATAGCCATCTCCAAGATGGTCATGCTCCCACACCTACTATATTTTTTTGCGAACCTACCAGTGCTGATCCCCGCCCCCCTTTTTAAAACACTGGACATGCTGCTCACAGACCTCATATGGGGCAGGGGCCGCAGAAGAGTGGGGCTGGCCAAACTACAACTGGGAACTTATAGGGGTGGCCTAGGGGTACCAGACTTCTGGGCTTATTGTTACGCAAGCCAGTTACAATGGCTATCATACTGGCTAGCAGGACGCAACATACATGAACTAGACTAAACGCCGCTGCTGCTATCACGCGGCACCCTCCACACCTTACTGTTGCCACAGAGTAGAATCCCCTCAGAAACTCCCCTGCTGCTGAGCATAGCACTTACCTACTGGAAGCGGGCGCTCCAATACACGTGTCGAACACTCCCCTATGCCCTTAACCCTCCACTATTAGGAATTTCTACACCCACTGGCTTGGTCACTTTGCGTAATATACTTCAATGGACACGTGAGGGCATTTCCACGAAGGGGGCACTGTTTACAGATGGGATACTGGTGAACCACGAGAACTTTACCCGGGCACAAGGGAGCTCGCGCTCTCACTTTCTATTGCATGCAGCTCTGGTTAGTTATGTGAAGAAACACTGGGCACCGACCTGTGAAGAACCTCCGACTCATGACTTGATATACGCGGTATACCTTATGGGTAATGGGCACCACCTGATTAGATGGCTTTATAGGGGCACCAGGGCACATGCGGGGATTCCCCTCACCACGCTCAGAGAAAAATGGGAGAATGACTTGGGTAGGAACCTGACGGACAAGGATTGGACCTCTCTTCTAGAATACCCTAAAAGAGTATCCCGTAACGCCAAATTCAAACTAATACAATATATGATTCTTCACAAAGCCTATCTCACTCCTCACTGCCTTAACCCCATGTATCCCACCACCTGGGTTTCCTGCCCAAGATGCTAGACGGAAGACGCAGACATAATTCACATGTTGTGGTCGTGCCCACGCCTTGGTGGATTCTGTTCCGAGGTTGCCCACATTATGGAAGACATCACAGGCATCCCTGGCTGGGACACAGCAGAGCGGTGTCTATTGGGCCTCTACTGACGCTCCAAGTCACAGAAAGTACAGCTCCGGTTGGCTGACTTGGCCTAACTCATAGCGCTCCATCACTGTGAGGTGGAAGTCGGCCCTTCCCCCAACACTATATTCATGGCACGGGGAGGCAGTCCGATGGTGCAATGCAGAAAGTGCAGCCATCAGAAGAGAAGAATATAGGGGCCTAAGAAAAACACTGATCTCCATGGAATGGTATCTAATGCTTGAGGCACTTAAGGCAATTGAACCCCCCATTCCACAACGCAAAGAAAACACGAGTTCCCCTTCCCCTGACATACAGCCACCTCCGGCTGCCCACCGCGGTAGGTCACACGACCTGGCGGCAAAGAAAACGTCTTGCTGAATGATTGAATCCTCTGGAGTGGAGGATTTTGGAATCAAACCAAGCTCGGAATATGCTAAAGGATAATGGGGTGAGCCAGAAGAAAGGGAGGTGGGTGGGGTACTAAGAAATGTTCTTTCGAATTATAAGGTTAACATACTGCCATTGATTGACAATTAACTTTTGATAAATCCTCAAAAGTATGTAGATGCAATAATATTGTTGCCTTGCATAGGTCACTGCCTATTTCTAATATGTATCTAATCTGAACTCAGGTTTTTTCTGCTTATTCAAATTCTGTTGCTCTGCCTATGCGTCCTTTATTCGCACACCCACGCTATTGGGGGCACTCTGTAAAATCAATAAAGTATGTTTTAAAAAAATATATGTGTTAGAAAACCATTCATATATACTTCCTTTGACTTTCTTCGAAGTGATCGGATCGGCGGTGACAAGGTTCTACTGAGAGGGGAAAACCCTTAAAGTAGCGTACGCTAAGTTCACAGCTCTAGTGTATTAAGGCAGCTTAGGAGCACCGGATGGCCGCTTATATAATTGGGTGTCTCAGATGATCCCCTGGTAGATTAACTCTTCAGCGACCACCTTGGCTCCGCCTGGTGCCTACAGGTCTCAACTCCCACCTGTTGGTGAGTGCAAGACTTACTCTATGGCAACCATCCCGCAGATTCCCTCCCCAAAGTTGCCAGGATCCCCCTTTTATGCTAGAGAGAAGCCCTGATCTCTATCAAATGACTGGGAAAACTGACCGCTCTCACCCCATTATCGGCAGCTCCTGGCAAAAACACGTCTCCCAATTGACAGGCTTTCGTGGGTGGGTCCCAATTGGTATTTCAACATTAGGCGACCTGTAGGACCACAACCATATAGTTTCCTTTGAGCATCTCAAGACGGAATTTGGGCCCCACAAATCACAATTCTTTAACTATCTGCAGGTACAACATGCCCTGGATGCCCATGGAGAGGACTTGGGAGCAGTCTCAGACTAAAAACCCCTAGAGACAAAGCTGACAGGGGGCCCAATATGCCGAAAGGGCATCTCTTACTTATACAGATCTCTGTTGCTCAATGCCCCAGAGCCCTGGACTGCTCGTCGCGAGAGTTGGGTTGTTAAGAAACTGGATGACGTTGAATAGTGGGAGGCCAAAACTCATAATCCTGACCACTATCATAATTAAGTTCAATTATTTCCACCATACATACTCCAGCCCAGACTGGCTGTAGAAAATGGGGCGGGATGAGTCGCCGTGATGTGGAGATCCTGACTGGTCCTTTTTAGGTCGAGCCTCGAGTAGCGCGCAAGCGCTGCTAGGCGAAGACTTTAAGTAAGTGAGTTTCAGAAGCAGTCCAAACGCTCGTGCGTCGTGGCTGGCCTTTTTGGGATGGGTACGCGCGGCAGACATGTGTTTCCCATTATCGTGCCCAGACGCGTGCGCGATAATTGGAAACATATGCCGGCCGTGCGGGGAAAAGGCCATGACGCACGAGTGTCTGGTCAGCTGAGCGTCTCGTCAGCTGAGCAGGCTGCTGCGCTCGCTCGCCCCCGCTCCTCTGTGGTGCGCGCGCACCACTCGTGGGCTTGTCTTTATAATGGGGCTTATGAATGTCGCAGACGCGTGGTCTCGTCTTCGGAGAGGGGCTGTTGCGAGTTAAGCGCCTCCTTATCTGTGTGCGCTCGAGGGTTAAACAGAGCACGTGCCTCTTGTGGTTAATAACAGTGAATCTGGGCTTTCGAGCGCACTCCGCGACTCTCCCGCTGGTTGATGAATGGAGCCCGCACTTGGCGCGTTACCACGGGGTTAACTGTGCCGCTGCTCCCCACGGCTCACTGACACGCAGCGCACTATTCATACACCGAGTTATTAAGTGAGACAGAGCGAGAGTTCGCACTCTGGCGACTGGTGCTGGCGGTGACTCGCAGCTAATCCATGGCAGCGCGTCCGGCAGGGACTGCCAGCATGGGCGCCTTCTTCAGCATCGTCAGGCGGCGATTCAAGCGAAGGCGCAAGAAGCGCTCCGAGCGCAAAGGTACGGTATTGTCTTTTGGGCGGGCGGGCGTGTGCGCGAGCTGTACAGGAAACGAGCCTCGCAGGCAGCGGGCTGCTTCTTGAAAGCATCCGCGAACAAACTTTCCAGACCCTTATTGTTTAACGCTGCCGTTTTCTTAAATGTATATGTCAACAGGCAGCGCATTTTTTTTAATGCTAAAATAGATTTTCTTTTGAAATGTTTCATCACAGGCCAGACAGAACTCAAATTAAAATTTCTTTTTCAAGTTTTATTTTTGGTCTGCCAGTTGTTGAAAGGCCAGTGGAAATAATAATTGATCACAAAGTTCAACGGGATACAAGCAAAGCGCCGATAATTTTTTATGTCGTCGGCTTTTTCTTGTTCTGCCATTTGATCGTGCTTTAGGAACAAACTGCAGCTACATGAAGTAGTCCGTTGTCTTTTACGTTTAATGTGCTCGCATCCATGCAGCTGTTTTCTGAAGGTTTTGTTTTTTTCTGTGCCTCTTTCAAACATAGAATTTGTAGTTAAGGTGCACCTCCTAATTGGCTATTGTTGAGATAACTGATCCTTTTGTATAATGCAAGTAGTGCCTAGAATTATTGTATGAATCATAAAGTGTGCAGTGGAGGTAGCAGAGTGCACGCAAGTATTATGGATAGGTGGGAAAACTTAGGCTTTTGACAATGATAGGTTCTTGGAATAAGGTGCTCTCCAGTGTGTTGCTGCCATTTGCATAGATCCATTATTATTCTCCATGCCACCTATGCACAAATTGACTGAGGAGAGGGATATACTGTTTTTTATTTTTGTATGGTGAATAACAGTCTTCTACTGCCATTCAATAATTCCTCATCTTTTACGCTTAATGGAGGCAATGTTTTAAAATATATAGCTCGTTTTCTTTTCTAATGAGAACTGAGTTGGTTAATTTTTGTTTTTAGAATCCGTATTTTCAACAACAATTTACCCACCCATCCCGTATCATTATACACGTAGTATTAACACTATAGATAGATGGATATATAGATAGTCCTGGAGCTCTGGAGCCCTTCTGGCACTGGCGTAGCAAGGGGGGGGCGGAGGGGGCGGTACGCCCCGGGCGGCACGAGATTTGGGGGCGGCAGGTAAATTTATCGCTAGCACCCCCCCCCGCTCTTAGGCGCTCGGCGGCGGCAAAAGGCAGGGACCGCCACGGGCGTCAGAGTGCCTAGCTACGCCACTGCCTTCTGGGCATAAAGCCACCTCCAAGGTAGAATGTTTGTCACACTGCAACACCACTTTGAAAGATGGTGCTAATGGGGCGCAATGATTTTAGTAGCTGACAAGTGCACATCCTTGAAGTACTGAAAGAAGACCATACTTGTAATAAAAAGGGCACGTTGCCTTCACGTGGTGCTGATTGCGTTTAGTGTGCCAGGGACGGGAGTGTTCCCAAGAAAGCTTTAACGTAAATCAATAGCGGTTACCAATCGATACTAATAGAAGGTGACATTTTTCTGTAGAAGGAATCGTTTCTTCAAACTGCATCTTGGAATTGTCAAGACTCTCGTGGTTTACCATTAGCTGCCTTAACACTTGTAGTTCCTGAGTGGGTGATCCTTTTCTATGATGAAGGGACCCTCGCGCCATGCAGTAGCTCCCAGTGGATCAAAGGCTGTTATTTTGAGAAGTTAGGTTAGAGAAGGATGGATAGGCGTGGGCAGAGAAGAGTCCTGCAACAGGAACTCCGTAGCCACTTGTTCTGAATGCGACCTTGAGCGTTTCTTCCGCTAATTGCTAAATATCCTCTGGTTTCTATTTTAAACTGCAGTTTAAAAATGAGTGCTGATGGGACTGGTATAGGAGCAGGTGTTGAATTGATTTTCCTTTGGCCCCAAGAGTTCCCAATAGTTCCTGATACACCTAGTACCTCTTCGTCTCTTCATAAGTTACAACTTCTGGGCATCAGAAGTGTAATTGTGATCTTTCTTGTTTGTTTGGGCAGCCCCCATCCCTACATATTCAATACAAAAATTCCCTGGTGCTTTTGGGACCTTATAAGTGTTTACCTATGCAACAGTTGATGTTGTTGCACCAAGGATATTGTGCTGCCTAACTAAATACTTATAAGGTCCCAAAAGCGAGACCTATTGGCTATGCCAATGCTTGTTCTACCTCTTATGGAACTGCCCAGTCACAACTGCATACTGGAACGCAGTCCACACTACAATCACACACTTCATTCAGACAATAGAGAGCCTGGACCCAAACATGGCCCTGTTGGGGATAATGGACGGCTGGCTGAATACAAGCCACCAGCACTTGCAAGTATCTGATATTTGGTAGCCAAAAGAGACATTTCCAGATGTTTTTGGTCCCTGGACACCCCCAGGATGGCGGTCTGGTTGAGAGGAATGGACTACTGATGTATGGCAGAACAAGAAATTTAAAAATGAAGAGGCTGTGCCGCCAAACATTGTAAGATCTGGGGCCCGTGACCTTCGAAATCTACGCTCGATGGAGTCTGAGATCTTCTTTCTGTTTATTTTTTTATTGTCAGGTATTGTGCTATGGATACGGGGCTCGTTGTACACTATGGTTGTGCATTGGCAATGGATACACTGCCTCTTCGGGGTTCAGCAAACTCAGTGCAACTTTGAGCATTGAGTACTGGTCTCTAGTGCTGCATGGCGACTGCAATCTGCGGCTTGAACATTTGGGCTAACAATTCGCCCGAGCAGGCTTCTTCAGCTGTTGTGGCCCTATGCTGAGAACAGGAGGTCGGCCAACTGACCCTTAGAGTCTCTTGCTTCGGGTCTGGGCTATAAAGATGAATTCTACATGAGTAGGATACAACAGGCACAGTCCCTCTCCTTTGCTAACCACTAGGTTCAGCAGGTGCAGTCCACACCAGTGCAGCCTCTCTTTGCCGGTTCCAGGGTGCACCAGAGCAGTCCTTCTTCGGTTCTTCTTCCAGTCCAGTGCAGCCTCTCTTTGCCAGTTCCAGGGTGCACCAGGGCAGTCCTTCTTCGGTTCTTCTTCCAGTCCAGACGAGATCTGAGTTCTGGGGGCCAGAGGTACCCATTTTGTGCTCAGAAAGTGCCCTCAGGGTAGACGCAGTCAGTAGCCAAGTGGCTACCATGTTCCCTTCCTCCTGGTGACCACTTCCTGGGAGGTATGGTATCTAGCTATGCCAAGATGCACCGTTCTGCCAACTCTCCAGATGGCAGAATCCCTCTCTCTGCATCCTGAGCTCCCTAGCCCAACCCAGAGGTGTGGCTACCAAGGGAACTAAATGCAGCTGAAAACCCTGTTTGATAACAGGTTTCCCCTCTTCTGCTCAGGTGCCAGCCAGTCTACCTACACAATGGGGCTGCCCCACCCCTTTCCCCACAGCCCCTTTATAAAAACAATGTTGGGATTTAACAAGTCACGCACATCAACATTTGTGTGACTTTGCTTGAGATTTTATCCCAAAAGTAATGCGAGGCAGAGTATAGCGCAGCCTTGGGGTACCTTGAGTCAGGGAGATGTTACATGAGTGGAGCATGGCCATTCCCATGCATCCATCCATGTATTTTGACGCAAACCCATATTTACTAAAGTCAATTAAACATAGGTGTGTGCCAAAAGGTTGCACCTAAAAGAAGGCTAATGTAACAAGGAGAAATATCTTTACTTCTCCTCATTTCTTCTTCTTTGCATGTGTGCTGCATTCAGAAAGAGGATAAGCCTCTAAAGAATAGTTTTTGTGCAGGAAGGCAACCCTTCCTGCACAGAAACAATTCTGACCACAACACGGGCATCCTAGCGTAATGACGCAAGGGTGCCTGAGTTGATGCTAGGCAGCCAGAACTGCACCAACACTACAAGAGAGCAGAAATACGCCATATCTTAGTAGAATCTACTAAGATATGGCGCATTGCTGCTCTCTCCCTTTGATTCCGCACTGCTCAGCAACTTCCCTTGCTGTGTTGCGTCAAAGTTGAGTAAATCTGGCCCTTTGTCTTTTTGCTGCCATCATTGTCCATGACCTGGTCCAACATGAGAATGCCATGCCAATAAATCAGTAGCTGAATGGCGGTGACCCAAAGCTGCTAAAGCAAGGCTAACCAAAAAGCATCCAGCATTCTCTGCACACGGTTTACACAGCTATTGACTAAGTCTGAGCCAAGCTGCTGGAAAGAGGGCAGATCATCAAATGGGTGGAGCCAAAGTCCCTCTCCATATAATTCTTTCTTCTCTATTTTATTATGACATGAGCTCTAATAAACAGCTGACGTTGACTCTAGCCAGACCTAAAAACGTGCCGACAATAAGTTTTGTGGAATATTGGCATGTGAATGCGCAAAATGGCATATGGTTCTTCTTAGGGGAGCAAAGCTTTCCTTTCTCATTACTTACATCAGGGCCAGGGGAGAAAACATTGTTACAAGCTTAAAAGGCAGCCATTCAACCCGAAATAGCTTGCATCTGGGGTGCCTTCTTTGCTACTGCTACCTGTCTCGAGGTTAATGTGAAATTGCATTAAACTCCCCACAGTAACTGTCAAACTCTGTCTCTGACAGCCAGGCACTTCAAACAATCCTATTTATATGTCTGCCGCGTATTTTGGAGGATTTGCTTGACGGAGAGGTTTGTGGGTAAAAACAGTCCACCAGGGCGGCTTGTAGCAGCTGCTCCTCTTCCTGCTGACGTCATGAAATTAATACAGATCACATTCCCTCCCGGTCTGGCTGGTTTGAGTCACAGCTGCAGAGCCATCTTTGAGCTTTGTGTCCCTGCTCAAGACACTGACACCGGAAATACTAGAGGGCACAGTGACCAACTGTGCCGCGCGGCCCTTCCCAGCAGAGGCAGCGTCCCCGGCTGACTCAGACACTCATTATTAAGCTAGCCTCATTCAGGGGCATGGTGTTGCATAAAATCAGAAAGTTAAAGTTATTGCATGGCACAGGCAGCATCGACCGCTGTTCTTCTAGCTGGTTAATGCTGGGTCTGGTGGCTCAGTAGACTAATGCCTCCACTGCAGGGGTCTGTGTTTGACTTCATGGTCACAGGTTCAAATTCTGGCGGGCCCACTGAGCCTTTCATCCATTTGAGGTTGATAAAATGAGTTCCATTGAGTTGGGTAACAATAAACATCTGTTATTCAGCGCCAAGATGCCTACCGGTGAACGTGCACTTTTACAAAATACACGTTATGGGTGTCAAATTAAGGATTTTTAGGGACCCTGTTCAAGACATATAGTGGGGCCCCAGTCCAGAACAAATTTGATTTTTATTACCCATTTCCTGCTAATTCAAGCCTGCATGATGCCAAACAATACTGAATTATATGTTAAACTTTAACATTGTCGTTCAAAAAAAGCTGAAATGTCTTGCTCCGTACTTTTATATGATGCAGAATAGAGTCAGAACTGGAAGTAGGAAGTGAGGGAGAGAGGGTTAGATAGAGAAATAGACTAGACAGAGGTCAAACAGAGAGAAAATTAACTTTCACAGGGGGCCCCTTGGAAGGTGGGGCCCCTGGGCAACTGCCCATTTTGCCTATGTCTTAAAGCGTCTCTGCTTCTGGCACCTGTCTTCTCTGTTTGGAGCCTGAACAATGACTGACTCTTCCTAGGGAGACTTGAAAGAGGGGCTTGATTGGGAAACTTATAGAACTTTACATAGAGTAATTCTGTTGAAAAGTACAATTATAGTACTTAAATTCGGGACATCCAATCGGTCAGTAATAAAAAAGATAAGCACACACTTCCCAAAAATAACGATTTCGTGCATGAAGTCATAAGCTACAGGTGTTCAACTTCAGACAGTTCAAATTTTTTTCAAATAAGCTTTGAGTATAGAATGCAGCATTGCTTAATATATAAATATATAATGATTTAACTTAAATTAGTTTTGTTTGTAAGAAGCAGGGTTCTGTATAAGGATTACTGGGCTTTACACACAGTTATTAAAATGATACGTTTTAATGACTATTCCAGTTGCTATTATTCTGTTCTGGAGTAACAACCCAAAAGTACTGTGAATGAATGAATGAATGAATGAATATAAGCGTTATAGAGCGCGAACTTAGCCCAGGGGCGTCAAGGCGCTGCGGAAAGAGGTCAAGAGAGCTAAGGTGCACATATGTACAAGGCTTACAGAGTAGAGAGAGTAAAAAGCCAAGTCTTCAAGGCTCTACGAAGAGAGAGTGAGAATCCAGAACCGAAATAGAGAGAGGAAGGCAGTTCCAATGTTTAGCCGCAGAAACAGAGAAGGCTCTGCCTCCCCACCCAGCTTTCCTAACACTTGGGACTGTCAGCAAGTTCTTGCTGGCCGATCTTAACTGCTTGGTGGGGACATATCTCTGAAATAGTTTCTTAATGCCTTCTGATCCTGTATTGTAGAAAGCCTTATGAACCAGGCAGAGGGCTTTGAATACAATTCTCCGATCAAGCGGAAGCCAGTGCAGATTCCTGATAGTGGCCGAGACTGAGTGATATTTGGGAAAACCCATCACCAGCCTGGCAGCAGCATTCTGCACTAGCTGAAGTCGATGCACAAGCCCCTTATTAATACCCAAATAAAGGGCATTACAATAGTCTAATCTCGACAACACAAGGGCCACAATGGCCTGTTTTAGGGCGGAAAAAGAAAGAAATTGGGAGATCTTCCTGAGAATCCTTATCATCCCAAAGCAGATAGAAACTGTCCTATTGATTTAGGGGCCCAAAGAAAGGGAGTTGTCAATTATGATGCCCAAATTTTTGGCACTGAGGCCAGGGCGGGGGCAAGGACCAAGCGTGTCCGGCCACCAAGCGTCCGACCAAATGTCCTGATGGTTTCCAAAAATTAAAACCTCAGTTTTTTCCCCTGTGGAATAAGTACCTCCTTTTGAACCCTGACCTGCTGCGTCCCCTGCTCAGCCAGGGGCTTCAGAGAGCAGCTATGCCTGGTTTGCCCATTAATCCCCTGGCACTGACAGTATAAAAAGACTATAAGACCCATGTTTAAGGATGGGACAATGGGTAAACACTGTGGTGCCATCAGGGTCAAAGGGTGCGTGATTTCCCTTTTGCCACCTTGCCATTTCGGTGAACAGATATCCATGCCTTCACATTTGCAATATGTTATGACTGACAGCTGGCCCTTCGCCGCGTAGGGCGGGCTCTCTCTCCCTTGAGGGGGAAGGGTGGATGGCATTCTTCAGGGATGGCCGCCGACCTCCATGGAACACAGGACATGCCATACACGTGGCTGGGGTTGAACTCGCTGTCCCATCCCCCTTTACCCGTCAGACCTTGCGTGGCCAGTCACATACACTCATCCTGGGCAACTCACAAGCTGACGGGGACCCTCGGTGGCTGTGGCAGGGCTTGCTTCTCAGATCACAGTTCATTGGTTTTATCCACATGTAGGTTCACGCCAGCTGAGGTCACACTTCTCTTATCGCTCTGTCTGCTCACCTCGCTGACAAACAACACTCTCTACCCCTGCTTAGCAGGTTGTCCACATTTTACCTGGGTGGGCGCCTCCCAGGTGGATACCTACCTTTCCGAGGGTGCCCATCTATAGCCTCACAACACACATGGGATCTCCCCTAAACTCCCGGCAATGCCTCCTTCACCACATCAAGTACAACCCCTCTGTGTCATGTCCATGAATGTCAACAGCTTATCCAGCTTCATCAAACGCAAAAAGATTCTTACATTTGCCATCACAAGACAGACCCGGCGCTTCTACAGGAACTGCATTCCATGCGAGCAAAGTTGATAAACTATGGAGGTAATGGGTAGGGTGGTTGGTGTGGAGCAACTGCTTCAGACTCTGGGCCTCCCAACCCCTCAGCCTCTTACCTACCACATAGACGCAAGTTAGAATCCGCTAACCTGGAGTATAATGCTCTTTATACTTCAGCCGCAGAAAAAGCATTAGCAAAACTCAAAAGAAGGCAGGATGCCTTTCAGCCTTCCAGTTACGTTAGCGGAAAGCTCAGCTCTCCATACTAGCCATATGAGACCTAACAGGTCTGGTAGTCGCCCTCTCAACTGGCATAACAGAGGCCATTGCTGCCTTCTATGAGCAGCTCTATGATTCTGATATTGGAGAACCTACACCAGTAGAACAGTTTATAGCCTCCATCCACCTTCCAGTGTTGATGGAGGAAGGCAAAGCCTTCTTGAAAGGGGACATTTCCTTAGAGGACATTATCGATGCTATAGCCAGCCTGCACACATGTCAATTGACGGGCGAAGATGGCTTCTCAGGGAATTTTTATAAGGCGGGCAAACCCCGATTAGCACAAATGCTATACTGAGTCTTCCAGGAAGCAACAACAACTGGGAGCCTGGGCCCTCTCTCCAATAAGGCCATAATCATAGTCCTCCCCCCCAGAGAAGGGAAAGACTCACCTGAATGTGGATCCTGCAGACCTATTTCCCTCCTGAATGTGGATGTAAAGGTTCTGGCTAAGATGCTTGCTAGCAGGCTCTGGAGGGTGATACCCTCCTTGATCGATGCATCCCAAGTGGGATTCATGCTGTGACGTTCCTCACAGAACCATATGTGTATCCTGGCTCATCTCATTTGGGAATCTCAGAATGCAAATGTCGAGCTGGTTGCACTATCCTGGTACTATTACTAGCCTCTACCAGCTTGGACTTTGCAAAATGGACCCACCTCCACTTATCAATGTGGGGTCACATACAGGCTGTGAAGATGGTGATGGCCCCTCAATTTAATTACATAATGGGAATGCTGCTGATTTGTGTCTCACATTCTCTTCTACCATAGACTCGATAATCAAAGGCTTCATATGGGGAGCAGATAAGCCCAGGCTTCGAATACTGAAGTTCTATGCCCAAATGGAGGCAGGAAACACAACAAGATGATGGATGTAGTGCTGAAACTTTTCAACCACTCACCCCCAGTCAAGAGATCTGGGTTTAATCCATCATTCTTTTGCTTCCTTTGCCACCCTAGTTTGGACCCAGCCATATGCAAATCAGTCTTGACCCTGCTCCTCATGGGAACAGTCCAGCCCAAACTACCAGGCCAGGTCCTCCCTGGACCATACACAAGCATCCTGGGACCGGTTTCGGGGGTTCACCCCTCATCAGCCAAGCTAGCTTGAATCCAGTGGCACAGTGAGCAAGACACCCAGGTCTGGGCATAACCATGGCCACTTAGGACAAACATAGCAAAGACAACAAGATGATGGACGGAGTGGTGAAACTTTTTAACCACCCACCCCCAGTCAAGAGATCTGGGTTTAATCCATCGTTCTTTTGCTCACTATGCCACCTGAGTTTAGACCCAGCCATATGCAAATCAGTCTTTACCCTATTCCTCATGGGAACAGTCCAGCCCGAACTGCCAGGCAGGTCCTCCCTGGACCGGACACAAGCATCATGGGACTGGTTTCCGGGTTTCCATCATCTGTTCTTTTTGCATTTGTCACCCTAATTGAGAAGGGTATGCCCAGACGTGGGTCCCGTGCTGGCTACGCCACCAGATTCAAGCTAGACTGGCAGATGAGGGGTGAATCCCCGAAACCGGTCGCAGGATGCTTGTTTCTGGTCCAGGGAGGACCTGGCCTGGCAGTTTGGGCTGGACTGTTCCCATTGGGAGCAGGGTCAAGACTGATTTTCATATGGCTGGGACTAAACTGAAATGGCATGGTGAGCAAACAAATGATGGATTTAACCCAGATCTGTGACTGGAGGTGAATGTTTGATTGGTTCAGCATTCCGTCAGTCATCTGTTCTTTTTGCATTTATCGCTCTAAGTAGGAAGGGTATGCCCAGATGTGGGTCCTGTGCTCGCCACGCAACCAGATTCAAGCTAGAATGACTGATGAGAGGTGAAACCCCGAAACTGGTCGCAGAATGCTTATTTTTGGTCCAGGGAGGACCTGGACTGGCAGTTTGGGCTGGACTGTTCCCATTGGGAACAGGGTCAAGACTGATTTGCATATGGCTGGGTCTAAACTGGACTGGCGTGGCGTGCAAAAAAACGATGGATTTAGCCCAGATCTGTGACTGGGGGTGAATGTTTGATTGGTTCACAATTCCATCCATCATCTGTTTTTTTTGCATTTGTCACCCTAAGTGGGAAGGGTATGCACAGACGTGGGTCCCGTGCTCACTACGCCACCAGATTCAAGCTAGACTGACTGATGAGGGGTGAAACCCCGAACCTGGTCCCAGGATGCTTATTTCTGGTCCAGGGAGGACCTGGCCTGGCAATTCAGGCTGGATGGTTCCCATTGGGAGCAGGGTGAAGACTGATTTGCATATGGCTGGGTCTAAACTGGAATGATCTGGTGTGCAAAAAATGATGGATTTAACCCAGATCTGTGACTGGGGTGAATGTTTGATTGGTTCAGCATTCCGTCCCTCATCTGTTCTTTTTGCATTTGTCACCCTAAGTGGGAAGGGTATGCACAGACGTGGGTCCCTTGCTCACTACGCCACCAGATTCAAGCTAGACTGGCTGATGAGGGGTGAAACGCCAAAACCATTCCCAGGTTCTTATTTCTGGTCCAGGGAGGAACTGGCCTGGCAGTTTGGGCTGGGCTGGACTGTCCCATTGGGAGCAGGGTCAAGACTGATTTGAATATGGCTGTCTAAACTGGAATGCCATGGCGTGCAAAAAAACTAAGGGTGGGCGGAATTTGCGGAGTTGCGTTCTGCAAAATTCCGCAAAACAGCAAGAAATCTCCGCGAGCACGCGGAATTTCGCGTGCTCGCGGAGATTTTGCTGCGCCCGTTGAATCCTGCCCTGCATATTTATCCACGAAGATGCCACCGTTTTGTGCAATACCTCTAGTCACCTGGAGTACTTTCTACTGGCTAATCGGTAAGTGCTACCTCGTTGGGTAAATGTATAGTGCCTTTCCTACACTATGGAAGAGATGGAGAGAAGGCACACCTGCTTAACCACGCTCACGAATTCTGCACGAGGATTGCGCTCGGGAAAATCAAGGATGCAAAGACCTCCTTCGAGGATTACAGCTAACTTTTCACGTTGGAAATGGAGAGAAGGCACATCTGCTTAACCACGCTCACGAATTCTGCACGAGGATTGCACTCGGAAAAATCAAGGATGCAAAGACCTCCATCGGGGATTACAGCTAACTTTTCACGTTGGAAATGGAGAGAAGGCACACCTGCTTAACCACGCTCACGAATTCTGCACGAGGATTGCGCTCGGGAAAATCAAGGATGCAAAGACCTCCATCGGGGATTACAGCTAACTTTTCACGTTGGAAATGGAGAGAAGGCACATCTGCTTAACCACGCTCACGAATTCTACACGAGGATTGCGCTCGGGAAAATCAAGGATGCAAAGACCTCCATCGGGGATTACAGCTAACTTTTCACGTTGGAAATGGAGAGAAGGCACATCTGCTTAACCACGCTCACGAATTCTGCACACCTGCCCTGCATATTTATCCACGAAGATGCCTCCGTTTTGTGCAATACCTCTACTCAACTGGAGTACTTTCTACTGGCTAATCGGTAAGTGCTACCTCGTTGGGTAAATGTATAGTGCCTTTCCTACACTACAGCTGCGTAAAGGTCCAGAAGAATTGACCCCAGTGACCTGTGTGTCTGTAACTTTGCCACCGCGCCGAAAGCGCCGGGGTCCTTTGAATAAGCTGTCCATCATTCTGGGGAAAGGGCGGGAAGACGGTGCATACCACTAGTGTATGTGGGGCGGGGGCAAACGGGCAGGGCTTCTAAGCCTGTTCACATGCCTCTTGTTTATAAAGGGTCAGAGCAGGATCTGAGCAGCAGATGAGGAGGAAGAACCTCCTGGTCACTGGACCTACACGGGGATTGCGCTCGGGAAAATCAAGGATGCAAAGACCTCCATCGGGGATTCCAGCTAATGTTTGACGGTAGATATGGGCAGAAAGCACTCCTGCTTAGCCTCGACGTTGCTCACGAATTTTTTGTGCTGATTAATGCGTTACAGAATTTGAGCTTCAACTCGGGCACCTGCTTCAGTGCTTTCTCTTGCACTTGAATTCCGTTCCGCCGCAGATCGCGGAAGTTTCGACATTTCCGCGTTCCGCGCGGAACGCGGAAATGCCGAAATTTTGCAAGTTTCGCGAGCGGAACGGAATTTGCCGCCCACCCTTAAAAACCCTATGGATTTAACCCAGATCTGTGACTGGGGGTGAATGTTTGGTTCAGCATTCCATCCATCATCTGTTCTTTTTGCATATGGAGGCAGGAAGGCTTTGCCTCCCCCACATTGGTACATACTGTATTGCCAATCATCTGTCGCAAATGGTATTCTGGTTGGGGCAATACTAGACCCTCCTATTTGGCGCCAGATTGAGAGTGCTGCATTACACTCTGCGCCACCATTGATGCCCTCTATGTTGCGAAACCTGAGACTTGAGCTATAAGTCACCCCAATTATTGTGAACACATTTCGCGTCTGAAAACAGGTGCACAAGTCCCTCAAAGCAGACCTGTGGATCCACGCAGCGGTCCCAAGCTAGAAAAATACTGGGATCTGTATTGGAGACCAGATGGTGAACTGGCTGTCCGGAAAGGAGTGTGGTGTACATATGATTGAACAG